>JAVTVY010004949.1:0-37750 GCA_036873755.1 Hanleya hanleyi
GCCGTGGATTTAGAATACCATATCTCAGGTGGAATACACAAACTTTGATAAAAAACACCTATTTGGGGTCTATCGTCTAGGATTCCCCTAAAGGGCCTCATGTGTATGAAATTCACGAGTTGCTCAGCATTTTCATCGATACTGATTATTCCAATTAGATAATATTGCCAAACATTGATGACTGAATGAAATATGAATCAGCAAGCTCCGTCTTTATGTCGCATCTGTAGGTAGCAATGAAGTGTAGTTTTGTCCCATTACGTTCCAGGTTAAACAGGTTCAGTTCGCCCCTGAAAACTGACCTTCTTGTACTTTAACCTGGAACTACACTCTGATGTTGTTGATTACCACCCCCACTTCACGTGAAATGTAGCAAACCACACTTCAATCCAAATGATTTTTGAGAGCGCAAACTGTCTTCTGAGACGAGCACTTTTCAACCGTCTGAGCTGGTCGTGTGGGTATCGTCGTTTGATTGTGTCATGAAAAGAACACAGGCTCGCGACTGTCACAATTCTTTTAGAAATTAATCGACACTTACTAAGTTAGCGAAACACAATAAAAGTTAGTTATGATATTATCCAGTAATAACACAACTGAGCATTTAATGCGGGATATGCTTACCACGAACATCCACCTTTGGCGGAAGTGACGTCATTTACTTCATTTTAACCTAAAGGATGGAAAATTGTGAAACCCTTGACACCACAGATACGTCAATATCTGAAGAAGTACTGAGGGTAAATTATATTATAGCCAAGCTCCAAAGAATAAATATTTTGCAGCTAATTCTGTAATTCTTTGCAATCAGTGAAATTTGACATATACACTATATAAGTCCTAATGCGCTAAAACATCTTTCAGATAAAGTTAGGGAGTAATCTGGGCACAATTCCCCATATATGTGTACCACGTCCTATAGGACAGTCAAGGAAGAAAGTGATCTAATCATAGGCTTATCAAGGAAGATAACTCCATTAGTCAAAAGTGATTTTCAGAACGCTGAGAGCTAAAATAGAAGAGAATTTGTGAAATTTTAGCCTGCGAATCTAAGTAAATTTGCTGACTGGTCGGGAGGTCGGTTGCAAATTTAACGTAAAATTGTCTCCGACTGAAATCTTTGTCCATATTCATCTGTTTCATATAATTAGAGCAAACTGCGGAACATAATACCCCTCCCTCCCTCCCGGACTTGCGAGCTTGTGGAAGGGAGGGGGAGGGGGAGTCGAGTTATTTTTAGTAATTATACCACTGTGATATCTAGCATTTCCCTTCATCAGCATCCTCTAACGGGACGAAATAAAAATTAAATACAAAATTACGATCGCCGTGGATTTAGAACACCATATCTCAGGTGGAATACACAAACTTTGATAAAAAACACCTATTTGGGGTCTATCGTCTAGGATTCCCCTAAAGGGCCTCATGTGTATGAAATTCACGAGTTGTTCAGCATTTTCATCGATACTGATTATTCCAATTAGATAATATTGCCAAACATTGATGACTGAATGAAATATGAATCAGCAAGCTCCGTCTTTATGTCGCATCTGTAAGTAGCAATGAAGTATAGTTTTGTCCCATAACGTTCCAGGTTAAACAGGTTCAGTTCGCCCCTGAAAACTGACCTTCTTGTACTTTAACCTGGAACTACACTCTGATGTTGATTACCACCCCTCCCACTTCACGTGAAATGTAGCAAACCACACTTCAATCCAAATGATTTTTGAGAACGCAAACTGTCTTCTGAGACGAGCACTTTTCAACCGTCTGAGCTGGTCGTGTGGGTATCGTCGTTTGATTGTGTCATGAAAAGAACACAGGCTCGCGACTGTCACAATTCTTTTAGAAATTAATCGACACTTACTAAGTTAGCGAAACACAATAAAAGTTAGTTATGATATTATCCAGTAATAACACAACTGAGCATTTAATGCGGAATATGCTAACCACGAACATCCACCTTTGGCGGAAGTGACGTCATTTACTTCATTTTAACCTAAAGGATGGAAAATTGTGAAACCCTTGACACCACAGATAGGTCAATATCTGAAGAAATACTGAGAGTTATATTATAGCCAAGCTCCAAAGAATAAATATTTTGCAGCTAATTCTGTAAACTTCTTTGCAATCAGTGAAATTTGACATATACACTATATAAGTCCTAATGCGCTAAAACATCTTTCAGATAAAGTTAGGGAGTAATCTGGGCACAATTCCCCATATATGTGTACCACGTCCTATAGGACAGTCAAGGAAGAAAGTGATCTAATCATAGGCTTATCAAGGGAGATAACTCCATTAGTCAAAAGTGATTTTCAGAACGCTGAGAGTTAAAATAGAAGAGAATTTGTGAAATTTTAGCCTGCGAATCTAAGTAAATTTGCTGACTGGCTGGGAGGTCGGTTACAAATTTAACGTAAAATTGTCTCCGACTGAAATCTTTGTCCATATTCATCTGTTTCATATAATTAGAGCAAACTGCGGAACATAATGACCCTCCCTCCCTCCCGGACTTGCGAGCTTGTGGACGGGAGGAAGGGGGGGGTTCGAGTTATTTTTAGTAATTATACCACTGTGATATCTAGCATTTCCTTCATCAGCATCCTCTAACGGGACGAAATAAAAATTAACTTCAAAATTACGATCGCCGTGGGTTTAGAACATCTTATCTCAGGTGGAAAACAAAAACTTTGATAAAAAACACCTATTTCGGGTCTATCGTCTAGGATTCCCATAAAGGGCCTCATGTGCATGAAATTCACGAGTTGCTCAGCATTTTCATCGATACGGTTTATTCCAATTAGATAATATTGCCAAACATTGATGACTGAATGAAATATGAATCAGCAAGATCCGTCTTTATGTCACATCTGTAAAGGAAGGAAAATTTTGAAATCCTTGACACCACAGATAGGTCAATATCTGAAGAAGTACTGAGGGTAATATTATAGCCAAGCTCCAAAGAATAAATATTTTGCAGCTAATTCTGTAACCAACCCCCCATCTTTGTAATCAGTGAAATTTGACATATACAGTATATAAGTCCTAATGCGCTAAAACATCTTTCAGATAAAGTTAGGGAGTAATCTGGGCACAATTCCCCATATATGTGTACCACGTCCTATAGGACAGTCAAGGAAGAAAGTGATCTAATCATAGGCTTATCAAGGGAGATAACTCCATTAGTCAAAAGTGATTTTCAGAACGCTGAGAGCTAAAATAGAAGAGAATTTGTGAAATTTTAGCCTGCGAATCTAAGTAAATTTGCTGACTGGTCGGGAGGTCGGTTGCAAATTTAACATAAAATTGTCTCCGACTGAAATCTTTGTCTATATTCATCTGTTTCATGTAAATAGAGCAATCTGCGGAACATAATGACCCTCCCTCCCTCCCGGACTTGCGAGCTTGTGGAGGGGGGGGTCGAGTTATTTTTAGTTATTATACCACTGTGATATCTAGCATTTCCCTTCATCAGCATCCTCTAACGGGACGAAATAAAAATTAAATACAAAATTACGTTCGCCGTGGATTTAGAACACCATATCTCAGGTGGAATACACAAACTTTGATAAAAAACAGCTATTTCGGGTCTATCGTCTAGGATTCCCCTAAAGGGCCTCATGTGTATGAAATTCACGAGTTGCTCAGCATTTTCATCGATACTGATTATTCCAATTAGATAATATTGCCAAACATTGATGACTGAATGAAATATGAATCAGCAAGCTCCGTCTTTATGTCGCATCTGTAGGTAGCAATGAAGTATAGTTTTGTCCCATTACGTTCCAGGTTAAACAGGTTCAGTTCGCCCCTGAAAACTGACCTTCTTGTACTTTAACCTGGAACTACACTCTGATGTTGTTGATTACCACCCCTCCCACTTCACGTGAAATGTAGCAAACCACACTTCAATCCAAATGATTTTTGAGAACGCAAACTGTCTTCTGAGACGAGCACTTTTCAACCGTCTGAGCTGGTCGTGTGGGTATCGTCGTTTGATTGTGTCATGAAAAGAACACAGGCTCGCGACTGTCACAATTCTTTTAGAAATTAATCGACACTTACTAAGTTAGCGAAACACAATAAAAGTTAGTTATGATATTATCCAGTAATAACACAACTGAGCATTTAATGCGGAATATGCTAACCACGAACATCCACCTTTGGCGGAAGTGACGTCATTTACTTCATTTTAACCTAAAGGATGGAAAATTGTGAAACCCTTGACACCACAGATACGTCAATATCTGAAGAAGTACTGAGGGTAAATTATATTCTAGCCAAGCTCCAAAGAATAAATATTTTGCAGCTAATTCTGTAATTCTTTGCAATCAGTGAAATTTGACATATACACTATATAAGTCCTAATGCGCTAAAACATCTTTCAGATAAAGTTAGGGAGTAATCTGGGCACAATTCCCCATATATGTGTACCACGTCCTATAGGACAGTCAAGGAAGAAAGTGATCTAATCATAGGCTTATCAAGGAAGATAACTCCATTAGTCAAAAGTGATTTTCAGAACGCTGAGAGCTAAAATAGAAGAGAATTTGTGAAATTTTAGCCTGCGAATCTAAGTAAATTTGCTGACTGGTCGGGAGGTCGGTTGCAAATTTAACGTAAAATTGTCTCCGACTGAAATCTTTGTCCATATTCATCTGTTTCATATAATTAGAGCAAACTGCGGAACATAATACCCCTCCCTCCCTCCCGGACTTGCGAGCTTGTGGAAGGGAGGGGGAGGGGGAGTCGAGTTATTTTTAGTAATTATGCCACTGTGATATCTAGCATTTCCCTTCATCAGCATCCTCTAACGGGACGAAATAAAAATTAAATACAAAATTACGATCGCCGTGGATTTAGAACACCATATCTCAGGTGGAATACACAAACTTTGATAAAAAACACCTATTTGGGGTCTATCGTCTAGGATTCCCCTAAAGGGCCTCATGTGTATGAAATTCACGAGTTGCTCAGCATTTTCATCGATACTGATTATTCCAATTAGATAATATTGCCAAACATTGATGACTGAATGAAATATGAATCAGCAAGCTCCGTCTTTATGTCACATCTGTAGGTAGCAATGAAGTATAGTTTTGTCCCATTACGTTACAGGTTAAACAGGTTGAGTTCGCCCCTGAAAACTGACCTTCTTGTACTTTAACCTGGAACTACACTCTGATGTTGTTGATTACCACCCCTCCCACTTCACGTGAAATGTAGCAAACCACACTTCAATCCAAATGATTTTTGAGAACGCAAACTGTCTTCTGAGACGAGCACTTTTCAACCGTCTGAGCTGGTCGTGTGGGTATCGTCGTTTGATTGTGTCATGAAAAGAACACAGGCTCGCGACTGTCACAATTCTTTTAGAAATTAATCGACACTTACTAAGTTAGCGAAACACAATAAAAGTTAGTTATGATATTATCCAGTAATAACACAACTGAGCATTTAATGCGGGATATGCTAACCACGAACATCCACCTTTGGCGGAAGTGACGTCATTTACTTCATTTTAACCTAAAGGAAGGAAAATTTTGAAACCCTTGACACCACAGATAGGTCAATATCTGAAGAAATACTGAGAGTTATATTATAGCCAAGCTCCAAAGAATAAATATTTTGCAGCTAATTCTGTAAACTCATCTTTGCAATCAGTGAAATTTGACATATACACTATATAAGTCCTAATGCGCTAAAACATCTTTCAGATAAAGTTAGGGAGTAATCTGGGCACAATTCCCCATATATGTGTACCACGTCCTATAGGACAGTCAAGGAAGAAAGTGATCTAATCATAGGCTTATCAAGGGAGATAACTCCATTAGTCAAAAGTGATTTTCAGAACGCTGAGAGGTTAAAATAGAAGAGAATTTGTGAAATTTTAGCCTGCGAATCTAAGTAAATTTGCTGACTGGCTGGGAGGTCGGTTACAAATTTAACGTAAAATTGTCTCCGACTGAAATCTTTGTCCATATTCATCTGTTTCATATAATTAGAGCAAACTGCGGAACATAATGACCCTCCCTCCCTCCCGGACTTGCGAGCTTGTGGACGGGAGGAAGGGGGGGGTTCGAGTTATTTTTAGTAATTATACCACTGTGATATCTAGCATTTCCTTCATCAGCATCCTCTAACGGGACGAAATAAAAATTAACTTCAAAATTACGATCGCCGTGGGTTTAGAACATCTTATCTCAGGTGGAAAACAAAAACTTTGATAAAAAACACCTATTTCGGGTCTATCGTCTAGGATTCCCATAAAGGGCCTCATGTGCATGAAATTCACGAGTTGCTCAGCATTTTCATCGATACGGATTATTCCAATTAGATAATATTGCCAAACATTGATGACTGAATGAAATATGAATCAGCAAGATCCGTCTTTATGTCACATCTGTAAAGGAAGGAAAATGTTGAAATCCTTGACACCACAGATAGGTCAATATCTGAAGAAGTACTGAGGGTAATATTATAGCCAAGCTCCAAAGAATAAATATTTTGCAGCTATTTCTGTAACCCCATCTTTGCAATCAGTGAAATTTGACATATACACTATATAAGTCCTAATGCGCTAAAACATCTTTCAGATAAAGTTAGGGAGTAATCTGGGCACAATTCCCCATATATGTGTACCACGTCCTATAGGACAGTCAAGGAAGAAAGTGATCTAATCATAGGCGTATCAAGGGAGATAACTCCATTAGTCAAAAGTGATTTTCAGAACGCTGAGAGCTAAAATAGAAGAGAATTTGTGAAATTTTAGCCTGCGAATCTAAGTAAATTTGCTGACTGGTCGGGAGGTCGGTTGCAAATTTAACGTAAAATTGTCTCCGACTGAAATCTTTGTCCATATTCATCTGTTTCATATAATTAGAGCAAACTGCGGAACATAATACCCTCCCTCCCTCCCGGACTTGCGAGCTTGTGGAAGGGAGGGGGGAGGAGGAGTCGAGTTATTTTTAGTAATTATACCACTGTGATATCTAGCATTTCCCTTCATCAGCATCCTCTAACGGGACGAAATAAAAATTAAATACAAAATTACGATCGCCGTGGATTTAGAACACCATATCTCAGGTGGAATACACAAACTTTGATAAAAAACACCTATTTGGGGTCTATCGTCTAGGATTCCCCTAAAGGGCCTCATGTGTATGAAATTCACGAGTTGCTCAGCATTTTCATCGATACTGATTATTCCAATTAGATAATATTGCCAAACATTAATGACTGAATGAAATATGAATCAGCAAGCTCCGTCTTTATGTCGCATCTGTAGGTAGCAATGAAGTATAGTTTTGTCCCATTACGTTCTAGGTTAAACAGGTTCAGTTCGCCCCTGAAAACTGACCTTCTTGTACTTTAACCTGGAACTACACTCTGATGTTGTTGATTACCACCCCTCCCACTTCACGTGAAATGTAGCAAACCACACTTCAATCCAAATGATTTTTGAGAACGCAAACTGTCTTCTGAGACGAGCACTTTTCAACCGTCTGAGCTGGTCGTGTGGGTATCGTCGTTTGATTGTGTCATGAAAAGAACACAGGCTCGCGACTGTCACAATTCTTTTAGAAATTAATCGACACTTACTAAGTTAGCGAAACACAATAAAAGTTAGTTATGATATTATCCAATAATAACACAACTGAGCATTTAATGCGGGATATGCTTACCACGAACATCCACCTTTGGCGGAAGTGACGTCATTTACTTCATTTTAACCTAAAGGATGGAAAATTGTGAAACCCTTGACACCACAGATACGTCAATATCTGAAGAAGTACTGAGGGTAAATTATATTATAGCCAAGCTCCAAAGAATAAATATGTTGCAGCTAATTCTGTAATTCTTTGCAATCAGTGAAATTTGACATATACACTATATAAGTCCTAATGCGCTAAAACATCTTTCAGATAAAGTTAGGGAGTAATCTGGGCACAATTCCCCATATATGTGTACCACGTCCTATAGGACAGTCAAGGAAGAAAGTGATCTAATCATAGGCTTATCAAGGAAGATAACTCCATTAGTCAAAAGTGATTTTCAGAACGCTGAGAGCTAAAATAGAAGAGAATTTGTGAAATTTTAGCCTGCGAATCTAAGTAAATTTGCTGACTGGTCGGGAGGTCGGTTGCAAATTTAACGTAAAATTGTCTCCGACTGAAATCTTTGTCCATATTCATCTGTTTCATATAATTAGAGCAAACTGCGGAACATAATACCCCTCCCTCCCTCCCGGACTTGCGAGCTTGTGGAAGGGAGGGGGGAGGGGGAGTCGAGTTATTTTTAGTAATTATACCACTGTGATATCTAGCATTTCCCTTCATCAGCATCCTCTAACGGGACGAAATAAAAATTAAATACAAAATTACGATCGCCGTGGATTTAGAACACCATATCTCAGGTGGAAAACAAAAACTTTGATAAAAAACACCTATTTCGGGTCTATCGTCTAGGATTCCCATAAAGGGCCTCATGTGCATGAAATTCACGAGTTGCTCAGCATTTTCATCGATACGGATTATTCCAATTAGATAATATTGCCAAACATTGATGACTGAATGAAATATGAATCAGCAAGATCCGTCTTTATGTCACATCTGTAGGTAGCAATGAAGTATAGTTTTGTCTCATTACGTTACAGGTTAAACAGGTTGAGTTCATTCGAAACTGACCTTCTTGTACTTTAACCTGAACTACACTCTGATGTTGCTTGATTAATAATTCTCCTACCACGTGAAATGTAGCAAACCACACTTCAATCCAAATGATTTTTGAGAACGCAAACTGTCTATAGGACAGTCAAGGAAGAAAGTGATCTAATCATAGGCTTATCAAGGGAGATAACTCCATTAGTCAAAAGTGATTTTCAGAACGCTGAGGGTTAAAATAGAAGAGAATTTGTGAAATTTTAGCCTGCGAATCTAAGTAAATTTGCTGACTGGCTGGGAGGTCGGTTACAAATTTAACGTAAAATTGTCTCCGACTGAAATCTTTGTCCATATTCATCTGTTTCATATAATTAGAGCAAACTGCGGAACATAATACCCCTCCCTCCCTCCCGGACTTGCGAGCTTGTGGAAGGGAGGGGGAGGGGGAGTCGAGTTATTTTTAGTAATTATACCACTGTGATATCTAGCATTTCCCTTCATCAGCATCCTCTAACGGGACGAAATAAAAATTAAATACAAAATTACGATCGCCGTGGATTTAGAACACCATATCTCAGGTGGAATACACAAACTTTGATAAAAACACCTATTTGGGGTCTATCGTCTAGGATTCCCCTAAAGGGCCTCATGTGTATGAAATTCACGAGTTGTTCAGCATTTTCATCGATACTGATTATTCCAATTAGATAATATTGCCAAACATTGATGACTGAATGAAATATGAATCAGCAAGCTCCGTCTTTATGTCACATCTGTAGGTAGCAATGAAGTATAGTTTTGTCCCATTACGTTACAGGTTAAACAGGTTGAGTTCGCCCCTGAAAACTGACCTTCTTGTACTTTAACCTGGAACTACACTCTGATGTTGTTGATTACCACCCCTCCCACTTCACGTGAAATGTAGCAAACCACACTTCAATCCAAATGATTTTTGAGAACGCAAACTGTCTTCTGAGACGAGCACTTTTCAACCGTCTGAGCTGGTCGTGTGGGTATCGTCGTTTGATTGTGTCATGAAAAGAACACAGGCTCGCGACTGTCACAATTCTTTTAGAAATTAATCGACACTTACTAAGTTAGCGAAACACAATAAAAGTTAGTTATGATATTATCCAGTAATAACACAACTGAGCATTTAATGCGGGATATGCTAACCACGAACATCCACCTTTGGCGGAAGTGACGTCATTTACTTCATTTTAACCTAAAGGAAGGAAAATTTTGAAACCCTTGACACCACAGATAGGTCAATATCTGAAGAAATACTGAGAGTTATATTATAGCCAAGCTCCAAAGAATAAATATTTTGCAGCTAATTCTGTAAACTCATCTTTGCAATCAGTGAAATTTGACATATACACTATATAAGTTCTAATGCGCTAAAACATCTTTCAGATAAAGTTAGGGAGTAATCTGGGCACAATTCCCCATATATGTGTACCACGTCCTATAGGACAGTCAAGGAAGAAAGTGATCTAATCATAGGCTTATCAAGGGAGATAACTCCATTAGTCAAAAGTGATTTTCAGAACGCTGAGAGTTAAAATAGAAGAGAATTTGTGAAATTTTAGCCTGCGAATCTAAGTAAATTTGCTGACTGGCTGGGATGTCGGTTACAAATTTAACGTAAAATTGTCTCCGACTGAAATCTTTGTCCATATTCATCTGTTTCATATAATTAGAGCAAACTGCCGAACATAATGACCCTCCCTCCCTCCCGGACTTGCGAGCTTGTGGACGGGAGGAAGGGGGGGGGTTCGAGTTATTTTTAGTAATTATATCACTGTGATATCTAGCATTTCCCTTCATCAGCATCCTCTAACGGGACGAAATAAAAATTAACTTCAAAATTACGATCGCCGTGGGTTTAGAACACCATATCTCAGGTGGAAAACAAAAACTTTGATAAAAAACACCTATTTCGGGTCTATCGTCTAGGATTCCCATAAAGGGCCTCATGTGCATGAAATTCACGAGTTGCTCAGCATTTTCATCGATACGGATTATTCCAATTAGATAATATTGCCAAACATTGATGACTGAATGAAATATGAATCAGCAAGATCCGTCTTTATGTCACATCTGTAAAGGAAGGAAAATGTTGAAATCCTTGACACCACAGATAGGTCAATATCTGAAGAAGTACTGAGGGTAATATTATAGCCAAGCTCCAAAGAATAAATATTTTGCAGCTAATTCTGTAACCTCATCTTTGCAATCAGTGAAATTTGACATATACACTATATAAGTCCTAATGCGCTAAAACATCTTTCAGATAAAGTTAGGGAGTAATCTGGGCACAATTCCCCATATATGTGTACCACGTCCTATAGGACAGTCAGGGAAGAAAGTGATCTAATCATAGGCTTATCAAGGGAGATAACTCCATTGTCAAAAGTGATTTTCAGAACGCTGAGAGCTAAAATAGAAGAGAATTTGTGAAATTTTAGCCTGCGAATCTAAGTAAATTTGCTGACTGGTCGGGAGGTCGGTTGCAAATTTAACATAAAATTGTCTCCGACTGAAATCTTTGTCTATATTCATCTGTTTCATGTAAATAGAGCAATCTGCGGAACATAATGACCCTCCCTCACTCCCGGACTTGCGAGCTTGTGGAGGGGGGGGGGTTCGAGTTATTTTTAGTTATTATACCACTGTGATATCTAGCATTTCCCTTCATCAGCATCCTCTAACGGGACGAAATAAAAATTAACTACAAAATTACGTTCGCCGTGGATTTAGAACACCATATCTCAGGTGGAATACACAAACTTTGATAAAAAACAGCTATTTCGGGTCTATCGTCTAGGATTCCCCTAAAGGGCCTCATGTGTATGAAATTCACGAGTTGCTCAGCCTTTTCATCGATACTGATTATTCCAATTAGATAATATTGCCAAACATTGATGACTGAATGAAATATGAATCAGCAAGCTCCGTCTTTATGTCACATCTGTAGGTAACAATGAAGTATAGTTTTGTCCCATTACGTTCCAAGTTAAACAGGTTGAGTTCGCCCCTGAAAAACTGACCTTCTTGTACTTTAACCTGGAACTACACACTGATGTTGTTGATTACCACTCCTTCCACTTCACGTGAAATGTACCAAACCACACTCCAATCCAAATGATTTTTGAGAACGGAAACTGTCTTCTGAGATGAGCACTTTTCACCCGTCTGAGCTGGTCACGTGGGTATCATCGTTTGATTGTGTCCTGAAAAGAACACAGGCTCGCGACTGTCACAATTTTTTCAGAAATTAATCGACACTTACTAAGTTAGCGAAACACAATAAAAGTTAGTTATGATATTATCCAGTAATAACACAACTGAGCATTTAATGCGGGATATGCTTACCACGAATATCCACCTTTGTCGGAAGTGACGTCATTTACTTCATTCTAACCCTAAAGGAAGGAAAATTTTGAAACCCTTGACACCACAGATAGGTCAATATCTGAAGAAGTACTGAGGGTAATATTATAGCCAAGCTCCAAAGAATAGATATTTTGTAGCTAATTCTGTAACATACCCCCCATCTTTGCAATCAGTGAAATTTAACATATACACTATATAAGCCCTAATGCGCTAAAACATCTTTCAGATAAAGTTAGGGAGTAATCTGGGCACAATTCCCCACATATGTGTACCACGTCCTATAGGACAGTCAAGGAAGAAAGTGATCTAATCATAGGCTTATAAAGGGAGATAACTCCATTAGCCAAAAGTGATTTTCAGAACGCTGAGAGCTAAAATAGAAGAGAATTTGTGAAATTTTAGCCTGCGAATCTAAGTCAATTTGCTGACTGGTCGGGAGGTTGGTTGCAAATTTAACGTAAAATTGTCACCGACTGAAATCTTTGTCCATATTCATCTGTTTCATATAATTAGAGCAAACTGCGGAACATAATGACTCTCCCTCCCTCCCGGACTTGCGAGCTTGTGGAGGGGAGGGGGGCGGGGTTCGAGTTATTTTTAGTTATTATACCACTGTGATATCTAGCATTTCCCTTCATCAGCATCCTCTAACGGGACGAAATAAAAATTATCTACAAAATTACGATCGCCGTGGATTCAGAACACCATATCTCAGGTGGAATACACAAACTTTGATAAAAAACACCTATTTCGGGTCTATCGTCTAGGATTCCCCTAAAGGGCCTCATGTGTATGAATTCACGAGTTGCTCAGCATTTTCATGGATACTGATTATTCCAATTAGATAATATTGCCAAACATAACAATGAAGTATAGTTTTGTCCCATTACGTTCCAGGTTAAACAGGTTCAGTTCGCCCCTGAAAAACTGACCTTCTTGTACTTTAATCTGGAACTACACACTGATGTTGTTGATTACCACTCCTCCCACTTCACGTGAAATGTACCAAACCACACTCCAATCCAAATAATTTTTGAGAACGCAAACTGTCTTCTGAGACGAGCACTTTTCAGCCGTCTGAGCTGGTCACGTGGGTATCGTCGTTTGATTGTGTGCTGAAAAGAACACAGGGTCGCGACTGTCACAATTTTTTTCAGAAATTAATCGACACTTACTAAGTTAGCGAAACACAATAGAAGTTAGTTATGATATTATCCAGTAATAACAAAACTGAGCATTTAATGCGGGATATGCTTACACGAACATCCACCTTTGGCGGAAGTGACGTCATTTACTTCATTTTAACCTCAAACTCAACAGTGCAATATCCTCTATACTGTAACGGTCAACCTGTACAACAATACTCCAATACTGTTACGCAGCTGATCGGTCAGGATGGCTGATTAATACGTTATACCAATCGCCATTATTATTTAATCAGTTCTGACACCACCGGAATATCCGGAATTTATACAATTGACCGAGTATTCTTAAGGATAGCTATCCCCTTAGAGGCAGTTTTTGCATCCCCATGACAATTTGTCATCTGTATCAATAAATATACAAGATAACCATAATAAACTATATACTTTATGAAAGCATACATCGTAGGGATTCCAACTATATGATTTGTATAACTGACGCTGCTACTGTGTAGAAAATATTCCAATTTAAAAAAATTAAAATGAAAACAATAGCGTCCATTTTTCAATTGAAATTTCATGAAAACTGTTGGTCTTGTTTCAACTTTGATGGTATACCTTGGTAGGAGACAATTCGAACTAGTAAACTTTATCTCATTTTTTTAAATTTTTGCCTGGTTTTGTTTTTATAACTATTTTACTAAAATAAATTGAAAAAAAATGTACTTTTTTACGGTCGTTTGTCTTAAAAGTTGGATAATTAAAAAACGAAGCCGAACTTACAAAAAGTGAGATAACATTTTCTAGATCACCTTATAAGTAACAAGCATGCCAAATTTCAAAAGCGTAGCATGGATATTTTTCGAGAAATAAACGTTTGAATTTCGGATTTTGTACAAAAATGAAAGGCTAGAAATCGGGCAAAATGTGTCCAGCTATACATCTGATGAATTAATCCCTATTTTTGCTTGAATTCTATTGTCAAATACATTTTTAATCTGTCTAATGGGACCTACTCGAATTCCTGTTTATTCTGGATAACTATTACACTAAGTTTTTTTCATCAAGTCGGTTTAAAGTCCAATTTAAACTTAAAAAACCTGCTAAACTTGTTCACACCTGTGTAGATTACTTCACGGCGGGTGTCTGAGTGAAGTGTCACTGTCATAATTAGAAACAAAAATAAGGATGTTTGCATGGTTTTGATCAGAAGGGGGTACCTTAATGTAAATAAGTAGGACTAATAGATAATTAGCTTACCATAATACTGCGGAAATGAGTTTTGGAAAGGGAAATTTAACAGACAAAATAATAGTAGCCAAGCCCAAGCTAAGGCAAACTGTTTAATTGTTCCAGGGCCTCGGAAACTAAATTTTTAATCCTAATATTGAAGCACTTATATTTATAATTTTTATTTCATGTTTTCACCAAATGTTAGAGGAAATAGTGAATATTTGAATGAAGAAATAAAAAAAAATGTCCAATTTTGACCCTCTAAGGGGATAGCTATCCTTAATCAAGAATATCGGTAAAGAATAATGCCGTTTTATGCTCAACTAGATCAAATTTTATTCCATCTGAATTAATATGTACATATCATACAAACTTCGATGCATGATAATAAAAAGGCAAGTCCCTCGTGAACATTCGTGTTTTGTTGTTATTTCTTGATGATTCCTCTCCAACGCTGTCTCCAGTATAGCATTCATAATTTGGTTTTGTACACTCGTTAGTTCCGTCTTCATACCGTAGCATGTATTTTAAAGCTGATAATTCTGTCTGTCATCCAAGAGTAATAATCCAATCCCGGGGTTCTGTGTTCATCTAGTCTCAGGTGTAGATCTATGACGATCAGATATTGAAAGATCACCCGGGTGATATGTGTTATCGAGATCCGGATATTTATTTATGGGTGGTAGCTTATTGAAGAGAATCTGTATAAGTCTGTGTACTGTGATTATAATGAGTATTAAATCTTTTCCCATGAAGCTTTGGTGCAAATTACTAAATGAACGTCTCCAGTATTCTTGTTAGGCGTCAAATCTTGTTCTGTGAGATACCCGTCTTTTACTTTTGGGGTTACCCGGGTTTATAAATGCGGGTTGTGATATGCTGGCGTTGTTTCAACCCAATATTTAACTTTAACGGGCTATGCTTAAAGGTTTAAACTAGAACAAGTCTAGAATATCAGCTAAACCCTTCCCGTGTCCGTAATTGGGAGTAACTGTGAATTTAATCGACTTCGTCTTGATGTTGGGGTTACCCGTCTTTTATTATAAGGGATACCCGGGTTTATAAATGCGGGTCGTGAAATGCTGGCGTTGTTTCAACCCAATATTTAACTTTCACGGGCTATGCTTAAAGCCTTAAACTAGAACAAGTCTAGAATATCAGCTAAACCCTTCCCGTGTCCGTAATTGGGGGTAACTGTTAACTTAATTGACTTTGTCTTGATTTTTAGAATTACCCGTCTTTTATTTTTGGGGTCACCCGGATTTATAAAAGCGGGTAGTGATATTCAGTTCTAATGACTCTGACGTTACGCCACTGAGTGAGAACTAAATCACTCCCGAATTATAATATCTCTTATTTAATGTATGGAATGCAGTCTGTGTATTTCTTCTGTGTATATTCCTGTTGGTTTCCTCTGTTATTATATTTTTACTGGTTTGGCACTGGAATTCGAGGCTGAATGTATAACATCAGATAATAGCTGAATAACATCAGTGTTGATCTTGAAGATAAAGATATTTCACTGCAAAACACATTTTAGCTTATATTTGACTAGTAAATATGCATACAGCTGAAATTCTTTCCACCCGTATTTATATCTCGTAGTAGATCGGGGCTCCCGTAATTTCCTTGACAACGGTTTGTTTACATTGAAGAGTTGGCCTTGCACCAATAAAATTATCTGCTTCTCATACTTATTATTATATTCCAGTGGTATCCAGTTATCTAAGGTATGATAATCTCCTGCTGGCTGTTTCAGACAATTAATTGCTGGAATATCGTTGGCTATTCTCACAGTTATTTCAACCGTGTAGCTGACCCGGTGATTACCAAGTGCCGAATTATTAGTATCTTTGGCCTTTTATACTTTCGCGGGCAGACGATCCCAGCGCCACCTGGTGGGATGAATCCAGTGTAATACTCTCGACCCGCAGGAGAGCTTAGCGTCGTAAACGTCTAATCACCAAATAATCATTCAAAGGTTGCGATTAATAAAGACAATCTCTTTCAGAAGAGATCATTTCGAACAATTACAATTCATGAAACGCTAGTACAATTACGTTATCGTCCATAAGATGCAGCGTTTCAGGGTATAGCCTCGTTTTGATATCATCGTACACATGGCTGACATCGGAAAAGTTTGCCAACAAAATTATGTGCATAAACGTGAAAATCTCACTCCACACATCCAGATATTCAACAACAACTACTGGGTAACAACAAGAACAAGGTATTTAATCCAGTCTGATAAAGAATTATAAATTGAACGAACATTACATTGAGAAAAATCAACAAATACAGGGTCAGAAATCGTCATTCGTCATATTGAACATTATTATATGTACACGTCTGAACTGACAGCGAATATTATACAATTCACGGATTAACGAATCGTCACAATACATTACACTTCACTAAGGGCTGTTCCAGAAAAAAATACATGGGGGGCCGGAAGGCACTTGATATATTTTTCTGTGGGTGGTCCTTTTATTACGAATTATATTTCTGTGGGTGGTTGTAGATTATAGTAAACTACTTCTGTTGGGTTTTTTTTAGTGGATGTCGATGTCAAAAATATATTTCTATGGGTGGTGGGATCTTACCGAATCGGCGCATCAGTTCCGATGCAACGAAATCTTCGTTTCGTTTTCTGTCGTGTTGAACGGTGTATTGGATTTTATAGCACCATCTATTGGTGAGTGGTGACAAGGCGGCAAGAGTTGTCTCCCATACCAGTCCGCGACCATTCGGCAGTTTACCGACTTCCGAAGTTTACCGATCCTTGTACTTCCGCCAAATCCAACTGCGCAAAAATGGATGAACAAATTGACCTCTATGACTCGTTGTACAGCCCTGTATTTCAATTTTATCCTCAATTAAAGGCTCTCCATGAAGCACAAATTGCTTGTACATGCATACAGTGGTTGAAACATTACGGAGCAAAGCTAATATTACCGAGAGATTTCTATGGGTGGTGGGTTATACAAGAGTACCGGTAATAACCGTTTTATGGGTGGTGGTCTTCGAAGATTAACAATTTCTATGGGTAGTGTCTCCTGGAGGCCTAACATTTCTATAGGTGGTGGGTATAATTCGAAAATGCCTTACGGACAGTACTGGTTCATATTATGAATGGCTGAGATCCAAAGCCTGGTATTATCAAGCCCATTGGCGCAAAGTAGAGGACGTTCATTTCTAGAGATTGAATTTTTTTTTTAATTTCAGTACTTTTTCATCAGGTTAAGAGAGGATGATCCATGGAAAAAAGTTGGGTCACCATATTAGTTAAAAAACATTGTAGCCAAATGTATTTATACCACTTAAGATCCATAACACTGAATACACAGGGAAATTTGATTTTTTTTCTTGCTCGATGCTCAATAAATCAGACTTCCCAAGGTCAAATTTTCCCCATTATGTTACATAATGCTAAACTCATATAGTTCTTGTTGAATATGCAATAAAAACAGGGGAACACCATGTTTTCTTAGAAAATATTAGCGGTATAACAGATAAACTGAGCCTTTGCAGTCCTATTTCCAGGGGGATGGGGGCGGGAATATTACTGGAGGTTCATTTATTAGCCGTTTATTAGTTCCCTTTTTGTTGGAAGTGACAAACAGTGAATTTTGGGGGTTTCCAGAAGCATAATTTTCAACCTCGAAAACGCTTTGCGTCCCCCAGCCGTTGAATCTAATATGGTCAGTACAATCACACTATCGAACCCCCGGTAACACGCATAAATGGGTCTGTTGTGTCTTTTGGAGATTTTTATCCCATTTTTAAATGTCTGTGCACCTTTGTTAGGAAATTCAGCTTGTTTTAAAAACAAAATGACAAATCACCATGTTGTAGCACCATAAGAGCAGGGAAATGAACGCCCTCTACTCACTTAATCCCAGGACAATGCTGTCTGCCATGGCCTCGATGGCAGCGGGTGGTGCACCTATATGTGTCCGGACACTTAGGAAAAATCCAAACATCACCACTGTATAGCCCCATATACTACCATAGAAATGAACGTGTTTCAACATTAACTACAATAGGAAACCTTTGTTTTAGACGTCGGGCATTACAGGTTAGTTTCTCTGGGTATTCTTGTATTTACCAGGTTACCCCATGTTGAGACGTTTACTCCATCCGACGTCCACAATGCTCATCCATTAACATCAGATGAGTTGTTTGAGCTGTTCTGTCATCACAGCTCCCGACCTAGCGTATCTAATTCCGCTTAAGCCGGTGCTAGGGGCCGTGTGGATACTTCATAGTCTTCACATGAACAGCTACAATAAAAGCGCGGCTGAGATACTAAAGCTACTTCCGATAATCCACCGTATTCTCGGGTCTGAATTTTAGGTGCCGACTGATGCTTTCCTGTAGTGTCATATGGTTGCTTTTTAGTCACCAGTCGTCGTCAATTTTTCCCGCCTCTTGCATATCGCTCCAATTTACTAAAACGTCCGAATTTCTTATTAAAACGAGACTATTCGCTACCAATTTTTCAATTTGGTGTTGCTACTAGAAGCAGTGTTAGAATATTGAAATGCTTAGTTCATTTGTGGAATTACATGGAAACTGGACTATGCTAAATCTCGGGTAAAACTACCTCATTTCATGAATGCAAGTGGACGAGAATAAACAATCAATAATTCAATGGACAATGAGTTGTGCAGTACACATTGGGGAAATTGTGATAAACATCCATAATGCTAATTTCTGATAATCTTTTACTTACGGGTCTCGCTCACGGATAGCTTTTATATAGAAGAATAATTAGATGAGTAATATTTCAGCTATAGAGAGACGAGTAATATTAAAACTTGTCTAAGGATGTTAACAATCCATCTAAAATCTAACAGTGGAAGACGAAATGTATCAAAGAACTGGTATTTACATTACAATTTATTTAACTAACCAATTTCTCTTGATCAAAATATAGAATCAAATCTTCCCTTCACCGGACTGGAAAAAGATCTCCCGAACGAACTGCTTGATAAAAAATTTCTTACAATAGCGGAATCTGTGGAGTTAATTGAAATATCAGACCGATTCTACAACGTGACCAAAACGTTCCTGACTGCCGAGATGGTTGGGTTATTTATCGCGGATATTTTGTATGATATAAATAGCAGGACGGCTATTTTCTCACTCTTCTGTAAGACTTTGAAGTGAATTGACACACACAAACACACACAGACACACAGCGACTCTATATCCCCTGATCAGGGTCAAGGTTGGAGTAACAATAGGGTTCTTTGAGATTATATCAGAACAAATCTATAAAAAATAAGAAGTTTGGTGACTAATAATTGAAGATATTGTGGATAGTTATCACTTTTGAAGGGCTATGACCTTGAGAGTTGACGTATAAAATAATACGTCTCCATAAAATCACATGAATCACACAGCTGTACCATTTTTAGATGTTTACTGAATCATTACTCTTTGATACAGGCTGGATAATCTTAGATTCATGTGATTGTTCTAGTGATTGTACTCTGTCCTAAATGGGCTTGTTTCTAGTACAATAAATTGAATTGAATTGAATTGAATTGTCATGATGTTAGGTCAAGGTAACGTGACCATATCTTGCACCTTGATATCATTAGCGTAAGAGCTATCTGACGAATATATTTCTGTGAAAATTCGGATTGACTGAATGCTTTGGAAGTTACTGTGCTAACAAGAATTTGTGACACACACAGGCAACGATTCTATAATTTCCCATTCAATCTCGTGCCAGTAATGTACACATGCGTTAGCTTAAACATATCTGCACACAAGTGCTATTTCGTTCAATGGTTCAGAGAAATTATATGCGTTACATAACTAGCGGCACACGTGATAGCATTTCTCGGAAATTGGCTGGGAGTCGCAGGTTATCTATTTGAAGATATACCTGATAAACTGTTTGATATACAGTATGTGAACAGATCTATGTTATAAAGCCGCCGGTATTACTGCTCCAGTGCATGTCATTGAATTGATACGTCATATTTCAGAGAATAATATGGGTAGCGAAGAATCAAAGCCATGTAAGTATATTTTAGATTTCTTAATTATAGAAGTTCTTATAGTACCGACGATGTCTGGTTATATACTGTTTTACCGAACATCGTTACACTGCAGAAAATCCTCTCAGCCTATATCTGAGTGTTTATTTATTGAACGAATATTCAAATTTTATGGTGACATCAAATGTATTGTCAAATGCTGGGAATAGAGCATTAATTTTCATAACGATAGTGATACATTTAAATGCGGTGACGAGATGATTCATATTCATATTGTTCCAATACCTGTGGATGGAGCATCCTAACCTATATTCCTCTCCACTTGTCTGCATTTGATCTCAATATATTCGAAAGTAGACAACGTCAAGTAAAAGTACGGGCACAACAATGTGTATATGATATGGAAGTAGTATAGAAACCCCTTTTAAAAGCGCATTTTGCGGGGGGAGATAACTCTTGGGGAGATGACGGGGAGTTCCGCCAGGGGGCGCCACCAGCTCAAGAGACCAAAAACTACCTCCAGCACAGAAGAGTTCCAATCTAGGTGGAGGTAACTCCGAGTTGCTATAGTTCCGGCAAAGGGCCCCTGGGCATGTATTCTTCCGCGGTGATGCGGTCGGGCGGTGATGCGGTCGCGGGAAAAAGCTTCCGCGGAGAAAAAGTAGTCCCCAGACTTCAAATACGCTGCATGGTCCGATTGGGTCGAGTGAGGTATCAAAGTGAAGCATTCGTGAAGGGGCATCCAGTCATGGGTGGGTGCATGTAAAATTAGGATTTTTTCCCGAAACTATTAAAAGCGGAACACGGACTTTACCCCTAAAATAGGCGAAAACACCTATCAACCCTAGCCAAGAGGGCTAATATCGGTCCCCGGGCTTATTGGGACCTGCCTATCAAGTCAGTGGGGTGGGTGCATGTAAAATTAGGATTTTTTTCCGAAAATATAAAAAGCGGAATACGGACTTTACCCCTAAAATAGGGGAAAACACCTATCAACCCTAACCAAAAGGGCTAATATCGGGCCCCGGGCTTATTGGGACCTGCCTATCAAGTCAATGGGGTGGGTGCATCTAAAATTAGGATTTTCCCCCGAAACTATAAAAAGCGGAATACGGACTTTACCCCTAAAATAGGGGAAAATACCTATCAACTCTAGCCAAAAGGGCTAATATCGGTCCCGAGCTTATCGGGGCCTGCCTATCAAGTCAATGGGATGGGTGCATGTAAAATTAGGATTGTTTTCCAAAAACATAAAAAGCGGAACTCGGACTTTACCCCTTTTTTTTCGTGGGCTTTACTATGGGTTGTGGGGTCTCGTTTTTCTCGTCTCGCCAAGAAAAACACGATGGGAGGGGTCCCGGAGCGAAGCGGTGAAATTTTTGGGAAAAGTCACCGAGGTCTGTATATAGGCTCATATTGGCTATATGGGGGGAGGGGTGGTAAAACATTTTTTGTGGGCGTTACTATGGGTTGTGGGGTCTCGTTTTTCTCGTCTCGCCGAGAAAAACACAATGGGAGGGGTCCCGGAGCGAATCGATGACATTTTTGGGAAAAGTCACCGAGGTCTGTATATAGGCTCATACTGGCTATATGGGGGGAGGGGTGGTCATTTTTTTTTTGTGGGTGTTACTATGGGTTGTGGGGTCTCGTTTTTCTCGTTTCGCCGAGAAAAACACAATGGGAGGGATCCCGGAGCGAATCGGTGAAATTTTTGGGGAAAGTCACCGAGGTCTGTATATAGGCCTATAGGCTGGCTATATAGGGGTATAGGTTCAACCTGGGAAATTCACACACGTTCATTGTGATATGGGTTGTTTGGATTTGTTTTTCTCGTCTCGTCATTTAGAACACGATGGGAAGGGTCTCGGAGCGCAACGGTGAAATTTTTGGAAAAGTACCATATAGCCCATATAGTTCCATACTGGCTATATGGGGGTATAGGTTCAACCTGAGAAATTCACACACGTTCATTGTGATATGGGCTGTTTGGATTTGTTTTTCACGTCTCGTCATTTAGAACACGATGGGAAGGGTCCCGGAGCGAAACGGTGAAATTTTTGGAAAAGTTCATCGAGGCCTGGGTAGGCCCATAGGCCTATACTGCATGGCTATGGGGGTATAGGCCCATACGGGGTGGACGTTTTGGGGTCTAGGTGAGCCCCTAATGATCCTATGGTGTCGTATGAGGTCTTATTTTGAAGCTCTCGTGGAGGAGCAACCGACAGGACTAATGGTTCGTCCGTTTTCAATAGTCTGCGCATGCGCAGTCTGGTCGTAGTATAGAAAGCAGGCATTTTGGGGGGTATGTGGGGGTGTGTTTGGGGTAGAGATAGACCACTATGGATCCGAATGGGTCGTTGAAGGTGTCAAAGTGAAGCATGTATGGGGTAGAGTCAGAATGGCGTGTTTTAAGTGCAAAGTCGCGTCAATCTGCGCATGCGCAGTTGGCTGTAGTAAGTAAAGTGGCCATTTTGGGGTAGTGCAGGAAGGTATTTGGTGTCGAGATGGACCATCCTTGGTCCGAATGCGTCGTGGGAGGTGTCATGTTGTAGCTCTCGGAGTGTACACCCCGATTTGAGGCATGTCCGCAGCATCTGGGACGTCATTGGTGACGTCATCAGTACGAGTAGTAGCGAAAGTGGGCATTTTGGGGCATTGAAGGAAGGTATTTGGGGTAGGGAGGGACCATCCTTGGTCCGATTGTGTCGTGGGAGGTGTCATCTTGTAGCTCTCGGGGTGTAGACAACGATTTGAGGGCTGTCCACAGCATCTGTGTCGCCATTGGTGACGTCATCAGTACGAGTAGTAGCGAAAGTGGGCATTTTGGGGCAGTGAAGGATGGTATTTGGTGTAGAGATGGACCATCCTTGGTCCGAATGCGTCGTGGGAGGTGTCATGTTGTAGCTCTCGGGGTGTAGGCTCCGATTTGAGGGATGTTCACGTCATCTGTGACGTCATCGGTGACGTCATCAGTACGAGTATTAGCGAAAGCGGATATTTTGGGGCAGTGAAGGAAGGTATTTGGTGTAGAGATGGACCATCCTTGGTCCGAATGCGTCGTGTGAGGTGTCATCTTGTAGCAACGCCCGCCAACACCAAGCTCAATGTTTCAACGCCCTGGTGAAATAGCTCAGAAGCTCTGATTTTCTAGATATTCCATGGAATTGTCACTAATTCTTCGAAATGCAGTGACGTCCGTCGTTACGCCTTAACAGACCAGAGAGAGTACAACAGCAACAACAAGAATGAGACAGGAGAGAACAACAACAACAAGAAGTTTTTTCATATAGTTTATTCTCCCCAATGTTACATCATACCCACGCTGGGGGAGCCGCGTTGGATATATTTACAATTCAAGAAGACTCTTGTCCAATCAGAGGCCACCATTTCAATCTGTCATATTCGTTCCTGTCCGTTAGATGTATTCTTGTCCAATCGGAAGTTCCATCTTCGGCCATGTTCGCTCTGAACCGTTTATTCTAATCATCGTCGGGCAGGCCAGGATACCGTTGAGGCAACATATCCTCAGATAGTTGTTTGTGCATTCTGAGTATTTATCAGTGCATGGATGAATACATTCACCCGATGGGAAGATTCCGTAATTTGGTCACGAAGAACGTGACATTGGTGACCCTCTCCACTATCCACTTGGTGTTGGGGCGCTGTTCATAGGCCCATCCCAAGACATCCAATTGGTCCACTTGGTCCAGCACGGGCTGTAGCGACGTCCGGTTAATGATGGTAAACGGTTGGTCAAATACCCGGATGTTACTGCTCGGGTAAAAGTATCGGACTTGGTCTGTCTCCTTATGCTGCAGTACATAACCAAACGCCAGATTTAATTTGAAGGACGTAGCTTGGTCATTGAAGATGGCTTCCGCGTAGCTGCGTAGACGGAAATTGTAGATATCTTGAATAGGGCGATGACGGTGGAAACAGTGCCGTATCATGGGCCAATGGCGCCGATAGATGTCACGCACTGGATGGGCGTCCTGTAAGAGATCGCTGGGAACATCCACCGCATCTTCCAGAAAATGTTCGTTGTTGTCAGGCGTGTGCCTGGGAACAGTAATGCTAGGGACCGGCTGGATATCTAGGCTCTTCTGAACTGTGGGTATAGGCCGGCTTTCCGTGATCGCATCACCAGTGGCATTCGTCTCCCCGGGCTCATCTTCACTAGGTCTGACCCTCATGGGTGCCTCTTTAGTGGAAAGTTGTCGCTCATACCGTGGTGATGGACCATGAATCAAACGTTGGTGCTGTCTTAACTGACTGAGTCGTTTGAAGAGTTGACCACAACCGTTACATTGTTCCGTCGCGCCCTCGTGGAATGAGCGTTCGTGGTGCAGTAAATGATCCTCCCGATTGAATGACCGTGCGCAGGTTGTACAAGTATACCGAGCATCGTTGTGGGTGGAGGACTCGTGGCGTCGTAAATTATCTAGACGAGTAAACAGCATCTGGCAAGTTGTACAAGAGAACATATCGGCTGTGGATCTGGAAATGCTGAATGCCGTAAAAATTCCCACTTTTATACGTTTTTCCGTGACATTCGTGTCTTTTCGGCAACCTCCGTGTCTCTTCGGTCACCTCCATGTCTTTTCGGTGGCGTCCGTGACTCTTCGGGCACCTCCGTGTCTCTTTGGTAACCTCCGTGTCTCTTCGGGCACCTCCGTGTCTCTTCGGTGACCTCCGTGACATCTTCGGTCACCTCCGTGTCTCTTCGGTGACCTCCGTGACATCTTCGGTGACCTCCCTGTGTCTTCGGTGACCTCCGTGACATCTTCGTTAACCTCCGTGTCTCTTCGGGCACCTCCGTGACATCTTCGGTCACCTTCGTGTCTCTTCGGTCACCTCCGTAACTACCCGGATGGATCTCCGTGTCTCTTCGGTGATCTCCGTGACATCTTCGGTCACCTCCGTGTCTCTTCGGTGACCTCCGTGACATTTTCGGTTACCTCCGTGTCTCTTCGGTCACCTCCGTAACTACCCGGCTGTTCCCGTGTAAACCCCGATGTACCCGTATGGAACACACAGCTAAAGGACCCGGATAGAAGCACCAGGATGTAGGCGCGGACGTCAGCGACAAGAGTCCGGATGTACAAGAACCCGGATGTACCCGGATGTAAAAGTACCCGGATGTTTACGAATGTTCCTCCATTCCGGACTTCTATCAGGTCCATGTCCAGAAGCTCTCATGTCGTGCATGTGAATAGTCATATTGTGCGTGTATGCATGTGTGTATGCGTCTGTGTGTGTGTGTGTGTGTGTGTGTGCGTGTATGTGCGTGTGCGTGTGTGTGTGTGTATGTATGCCTCTGTGTGTGTATGTGTGTGCTTGCGAGTGTGTTTACGCGTGTGTGTATGCGTGTGTGTGTGCGTGTGTGCGCGTGTGTATGAGTCTGTGTGTATGTGTGCATTGCGTCTGTGTGTATGTGTGTATGCGTGTGTGTGCGTGTATGTGTGTATGCGTGTGTATGCGTCTGCGTGTATGCGTGTGTGTGTATGTGTTTGTGTGTGTGTGTGTGTGTGTGCGTGCATGTGTATGCGTGTGTGTCTGTGTATGCATGTGTGCATGCGTCAGTGTGTGCGTGTGTGTGTGTTTGCGTGTGAATATGCGTGTGTGTGTATGCGTGCGTGTGTGTGTATGCAAGTGTGTGTATGCGTCTGTGTTTGTGTTTGTATGTATGTATGCATGTGTGTATGCATGTGTGTGTATGCGTCCCGGGTGTGTGTGTGTGTTTGTGTGTATGCATGTGTGCTTGCGTGTGTTTGTATGTATGTATGCGTGTGTGCGTGTCTGTGTATGCATGTGTGCATGCGTCTGTGTGCGTGTGTGTGTGTATGCGTGTGTGTATGCGTGTGTGTGTATGCGTGCGTGCGTGTATGCAAGTGTGTGTATGCCTCTGTGTATGCGAGCGTGTGTGTATGCAAATGTGTATGCGTCTGTGTGTGTGTGTGTGTGTGTTTGTATGTATGCATGTGTGTGTATGCGTGCGTGCGTGTATGCAAGTGTGTGTATGCCTCTGTGTATGCGAGCGTGTGTGTGTATGCAAATGTGTGTATGTGTCTGTGTATGTGCGTGTGTGTGTGTGCTTGTGGGTGTAGGCGTGTGTGTGTGCGTGTATGTGCATGTGCGTGTGTATGTATGTGTGTATGTATGCCTCTGTGTGTGTATGTGTGTGCTTGCGAGTGTGTTTACGCGTGTGTGTATGCGTGTGTGTGTGCGCGTGTGTATGAGTCTGTGTGTATGTGTGCATTGCGTCTGTGTGTATGTGTATATGCGTGTGTGTGCGTGTATGTGTGTATGCGTCTGTGTGTATGTGTGTGTGTGCGTGTGTGTGTATGCGTGTGTGTCTGTGTATGCATGGGTGCATGCGTGTGTGTGTGCGTGTGTGTATGCTTGCGCGTGCGCGTGTGTGTGTGTGTATGCGACTGTGTGTATGTGTGCGTATGTATTTTGTGGCAAACGAGGACATTCAGATGTATACACACCTTCGAAACGAGGACATGCCGCCAATCGAGGACGTCCTCGGTTGGGATTCACTGTTAAAACGTTTAAATCGTCGATTTCAAACTGCCCTCTGGTGGAATTTTTCATTAATTTGTCAGACCTCTCTTGATCGGTTTAAATCGGATTGGTGTGTGTCGGAGTGTATATCGGTTGTCCCCCTTGTTACACACACAGTTGTACCGGTCCTCGGTCACACGTTGTTGATCGGGTCAAAGATGGCCGATTGCCGTGGTGCTGGCGGGAGGTTGCTTCGGGAATTCAAATGCGCAGAAGAGGTAAATGGCTAGATTACATAGTTATGTACTGATAACTGCATTTTGGAGATAATAATTCAATGTTTGTTGATATGTGATAGTCCACTGTCTTCTTTTGAACTTCATTTTCAACGTTACACAATACACCGGCGAGTGAACGTGTCCTCTTTTGACACGACAAACTTTGACTGTGTAGCCGCTTTTGGTGGTGACCCAAAAATCGACAAATTATGCCCGATATATTGATCACCCTGGTGGTTTTGATCACTTGTACAATGTATTGTTTAGATGTACCACAGTATTATATAGGCAACTGTGGAGATGCAGTTTACGTAGCTCTTTTTCTGTTAATCGGCTAAGGAGTCTGTCTATTTTTTATTTTTGGTTGTTGTTGCTGCCCCCTTAGGCTGGTTAAAAATAATTTCCTGTTTAGCATCATTTTTTTATATAAATCTGGGTAGGGAGGGCGGATTTTTATTTTTTATTTTTTTTTTTTTTTAGTGGCTTGTGTGAATAAAATCATCAATAAACCTTGCCTGAATAGTTGAATTTCTGCTCTGAATAAAGTAGGTGGCATCCATCGTCCTGCTCTGCTGTTTGCCTTCATAATTGTAAATTTTCAAAACGCCCAGGCCTTCAATACATCCACTGATCGTCGAACTTGGCAGATAACAAATGGCATTTTCGCAACTTTGAAGCGCGCACGCTTCACAACTCAGCATGCTCGGTTATCTACAAAATGCGGACTTGGGCCTCGGAAACGGACATTTGAGTCGAAAACGGACTTTTAGGCAAAAAAAAAAAAATAAATTTTTTTGGGGCGGACGAAATTTCGGGGGCGGGCGGTGATGCTAAACAGGAAATTATTTTTAACCAGCCTTACCCTAAATTTACCTATCACAGCCAGAGTTTCTGGGTTAGCTCCTCCAACAAAGCGATTATGTTGATCTCAACAAGTTCAACAACAACAACAGTAGTAAGTCAGGATCAAGTGTGCTGTTTTTTAGGCCTATACCTATAGGCCATGGAGAATAATACATCCCAGTGTTTCTGATTTTAAAGAGTGAAGGTACCGTATAATTTTACGTCTAACGAGGACCTTCAACTGTTCAATTCCAAAAACAACTCAGACACACTGTCAAACGAGGATGTTCTTGTTTGGCAAATGTCGTTCTGGGTCGGAGCGAACAATGTGCAAATTTCTGATTTTGATTATGCATGCAAGAATCTACTATCCAATGTAGATTCAATTCAATCCACTTTATTGCGTATAGTTACATACCACAACAAGAGCATTCACATGTAGCCACAGACATAACAATCAAGATATATGACACATTATACAGAAAATAATAAACAGGCAAAGAGCAAATAAAATAAACTGAATGCTGCAATATTCTTTATAATTCCTATCTGCAACGTTTTGGTGAAAATATCAGCTGATACTTTTTTTGTGTAATTTTCTTTCAAAGTTTGAATAAATACATCCAAAATTAAAGAAATTTGTCAATACTGAGCTGGTTATTTTCTGGCCACCATGATGTTTTCTCAACGTTACAGTACAAGCTTACGGCCTGGCCACACAGCGCAGAGAGTTAAAAAAACATGGCAGGTATTGGCGACTTACTCTGATTTTGCTCATATATCGTTGAAACGTGGACAGAAAGTTACACAAAATAGGTTAAGATGATTGATGTGCTCAATGAAATGTAATTGTATCAGCTGATATTTTGACCAAAATATCGTGGATAGGAAGGGTGTTACAGACAGTAGATTCTTTTATTGTCAGAATTGACCCAGCAGGCACTCGACATTGATTCAACGCAGAAAGGAGATGTTCGGTTTGACCGTATTTTTTGTCCTTAGTGTGTTGCGTTCATAAACCGAAAATATAATTTCCTCTCGTTTACTTTCAAAGTTATTAGCTTGAGAGAGAAAATACTGAATTTTCATATTCTCAATTTTCACCGAGAATAGATTTGTCAAAAAAATATTACGAGTATTAGAAAATAAGCATTTGTTTGTTTTTGCAATTTTTGGCGATATTCTTGAAGGGAATTCCATTCATATATAAAATATGACACCTTTAACCAAAACGAATCTTACATATCGAAATGCGGTGGATTTGATCCAAAATGATACTGAAGAATCGTTCTGGTTAAAGGTGTCATATTTTCATGATATTGAAATATGCCAAAACGCTTGTAATGTTCTGAAAGGGTGTGGTTCACCGCCATTGGGCACATGATTCCTCATTTTGATAATTGTAACAGCTGCTTGGCCGAATGGTTACAGTGTCAGACTACAGATTGAAAGTAAATCAACATTTTGGTTCGAATCCCCAAATACCCGAAAAAAAATTTCCCATTTTTTTCTTTTTCTCTCATCTTCATCATTTTGGACTTTAAAGTGAAATAAAGACAGCGAACCCATAACGCACATAATCCCTTATTTTATTATAATTCGTCAATAGAATTGCACACTAGCAACACCACACACAGTCAGTATTTGAATATTCTGACGATCCAGCAGAGCAAAAAATTAATTGTTAAACATATATAATTTCGTCTTAGGGCAGCGGAAAGTTGTAACTATGAATTGAAAAGTTATAAGGTTAAACTTGTCTTATATCAAGGCCTTTATTAAGAAAATGACCCTCAACAAGTGGTGACGCTTGCTTTCCCAATTAATTATGCATGTGCCAATATGTGCCAATGGTAACCGTATGAGAATATGAACCAGAATTTCCCATCTGACTGGCCTCGCCTCTGACAAAGAGTTGGGGAATACCTGAGCATTACGTCACAATTTACCGGCCGGCTCGAAGCGAGACAATAGAGCGGCTCTGAAGGGAAAAATATCCATCTAAAGCGAACACCTCCTTTGTTAGAAATTAAGTCCCAACGTCGATTTAACATGCATACAATGTAGATACAACGTGTGACATTGGGTGGATATAACAGATTGGTGTCACTGTTCAAAAAGTTTCAATATCTCGGAGATAACAAATCACAGTAAGCGGAAAATTTACACACATATTATAATTCAGGCTAAGTATATGCAAACCTGGTACTTGAATGAAAATATGAGTAAAAACATTGTTATCGTAACTTTTGTATAAATTTTTTGCACACAAGATACCACTTCTAATGAAATATACCTCCAAATTTGTGTTAGAAAGCAGGATATTTATAAGCTCTTGTAAGCATAGATCTGTTGGTACCTAGTTCAGATGAACAAATATTGCTCATATGACTTGCTAACAATCAATTTGCACATAGTTGATGTGAAGTAGGCCTACATACAGTTTATCCTCAAAACTGGATATTTTGAGTGAGCTTACATGCATAACCAATCTCAGTAAACTCAGATATATTATCACGGAATATTATATCTGACTGCATCTAGTGCGAATTTGAAACTACATTTGTTAGCCAATCAGGTGGCTAGCTTGGTACAGTTTCATCATGGTTTACCTGGATTGATGTATAACGACAAACAGGATACTGGTATTCTTGGTTAATGTAGCTCTCTAGTCATGTTAATGGTATTGAATCGGAGTTTTGAAAAAATTGACCACAAAAATTAAGATCTTCTGCACGGAAAATTTCACAACATGGGTTTTCAGCCATCTTTTTATTCAAATATTCACCGGTTTATCATGTTCAGCATATTATTGCTCTAGGAAACCTAAATAACGTGTGTGTTAAGTTCATCTTTCTGTGATTTGCTATCTCAAAGCCATTGAAAACTATTTTTACAGTGACATCAATTTGTTACAACAACATTACACTAGCAAACCCTTAATGATTAGTTGATTGGCAGACGATATTTATAGCATAACACAGACTGTGGTATACTATGGTCTGAAGCAGTTTGGATCGTTGTTTCATACATGCAGACTTGGATTATATCTTCAATCTCGAAACCCAGATGCATCACATCCCCTTATAAACAACCTACATGTAATGCAGGAGTCAAGCGAAGCCCCTGTTTGCGAAAATGTAGCGGTTTGATGCTAAATCTGATCCAATTATTTTTAGTATTTTAGGACATTTTCTTGATAAAACAGACGGACCCATCCAGCATGGATGGGTCCGTCCCGTGGGGATTTGTGAACTAGCGCCCTCAGAAAAAGCACCAAATCGCCAGAAATAATGCGAGCCGCCTAAACAACTCGACCACCTCAGCTTTCTCAGAAGAGGAAGTTCGGAGAGTTGGATCTTGATTGCGTACACCCATTTCCCTTCTGATAGACAATGTTTCTGGATGGGTCAGTCCAGTGGGGACTGGACTGACCCATCCAGCACTACATGTAGATTCATTTTATGCCTTTATGAACATGTCATCCTAAAAATAATCGGATTAAGATTAAGATTTAAGTTCAAATCCTCAGGGGACTGACCCACTCAGCGTCTGTGTCTGTGCTTTACCAAGAAAAATGTCATCCTAAAAATAATTGGATTAATATGTTACACACTTTTTAGGCATTAGTATATATATTATATATCTGAATTAAGTCCGGCTTTAGGTAACAACTATGGAGTACTTTTCTAATGTTACAGAGAGACAAAAGAGACTCCTGTAACCTGCAATATTGGTTTACAGGGTATCAGTGCTGCCAGTTTAATCGTTCATGTATTCCTCCACTTTGATTGGTTGATGCAGATGAAAACATACTAGAATAACTGGGATTACCCGCCCAAGTATCTGGAGTTAGCGTTTTTCGTGGCCATAATCGAAATAGTTTGATAAAAAAAAAAAGTGAAGGGCACTGCAGTAGTGACAAAAATAGTGAAATTATTGATGAATATTTTTATGCTCATAGTATGAGTACATGTGGATAGTTCTGTACATACATATTCGGGGATGTTAATCTGTGATGCAATCAGAGTTATACCAGAAACATGGTACAGAAGAAAACCTGATTTTGTTTGTCCGTCCGTCCAATCGTCTGTCGGTTAGCATTTGTTGTCAGCGCAATACCTGTATTCGCTAGTTCCTCTTTACAGATCGGTACCAACAAAGACCAAACTTTGAGTGTATTTTACCCGTGGGTCAAGTGTGAACCATATTTGTTTTCATGTAAATAGGTCAAGGTTCGCGGTCACATTTGACGGAAAAATCAGGAAATAATTCAACTTTGAATATATTCTTACCCATGGGGCAATGAGGAACCCCAATCACCGACGAGATCGGTTATATAAAGTTGTTCTTCTCCCTTCTCCCTCCTCTGATGAAACTAATCAAATTGTTCAAGTTTGTTACATTTTCTTCACGCCACCAAGGCTCAGCTACATGTACTTGATGAATTCGGCCTGGTACTGCTTTTTACCCCTCGTCATGTACATCTGTCCGTCTGTCCGTCCGTCCGTCACACCTTTCTCGTTTCCAAGATATCTTCAGAACGACTTACTCTAGGCACACCAAACTTGCAGTGCACATCCGTATGCGCGTGACGCAGAACCCTATTGAATCTGGACCTGATTGATTGGAAACTTTGGCGGCCGTCTTTAATTTATGCGAAACCATCACAGCTTTCTCGTTACCAAGATATCTTTAGAACGACTTACCCTAGGCACACCAAACTTACACTGCACATCCATATGCTCATGACCCAGAACCCTATTGAATCTGGACCTGATTGGTTGGAAACTTTGGCGACCATATTTAATTTATGCGAAATCATTAATCTTGTGTATCTTAGGTACCATTTCACTGTTCCGTGTGTGAACTTGGTATAGATCATCAATGCATCAAGAAACTTCAAAGGAATGACCAAACCAGTTTCCCTGATTCGGTGGAAACCTTGGCAGCCATCTTTAATTTATGCAAAATCTTTAATGATATATATCTTTGATACCATTCAAGTGTTCTATACGAAACTTGGTATACAGCATCGATGTATCAAGAGACCTGCAATGTATAACCACATCAGTTCCTCTGAGTGGCAGGAAGGATGGGCGGCCATCTTTAATTTATGCAAATCATTAATGATCTGTATCTCTGATACCGTTCGAGTGCTCGATGTAAAATTTGGCATATATCATCGATGCATCAATAGACTTACGATAAATGGCAGTTCTGGTGTTTCTGATTGGGCAGAAACCTTGGTGGCCATCTTTAATTTATGCAAAATCTTTGATGATGTATATCTTTGATACCATTTCAGTGTTCTATATGAAACTTGGTATACAGCATCCATGTATCAAGACACTTGCAATGAATAACCACATCAGTTTCTTTGAGTGGTGGGAAGGATGGGCGGCCATCTTTAATTTATGCGAAATCATTAATGATCTCTATCTCTGATAATTTTCAAATGCTCTATGACAAAATTTGACATCATCGATGCATCAACAGACTTATGTAATGAATACCGACTTCTCTGATTGGACATAAAACTTAGAGGCCATTTCTAATGGCAAATTTTTTCATAATCTGTATATTTGTCACTTGACTGCTTGGTGTTCCTGAAGTCTTGCTTCAAATTGAATTCATTATGAATGGCTGGCGCCCAGAGCCGAGGGGTTTTCAGATGCGCAGCTTCGTATTAACTTTATTTAGATGTGTTGTGTCATTTATTATCCCACCTTACGGAGTAAAGGGGAGATATTGTGAGAGGGGAAAGAGGATGTCGTTGTCGGTAGCGGTGTCGGTGTCCCCTGCCTGGAAATGATAAGGTTTTTTGTTTTAGCAAATTCAAAAAAAATCTAGAAAAATTAGAGAAAAAATATTGGGGGTGGGTATGCCACCTGGGGGTACTACCCCTGGGGTGCTCCAATGTTAAAATCCCTATGAATGTGTTTTGCGTTTAGCTAAGTGCACATTTACATCTGTACTTAGAAAGTTTGTTGCAGTTGTCAGCTGTCATTGGATGATTTTGAAACTTGGTACACATGTTTCTTATGATTGCAGGATGTACCTGTGCTATTTGAGATGAAATATTAATTTTCTCCAAATTATGGCAAATAACTGAGTTTTGCTTTTAGCTGAAGTGCACATGTACATATGTACACCACAGTTTGCTGCAGTTGTCAGCTGTCATTGAGTGGTTATGAAACTTCGTACACATGCTTTTTGTGATTAAAAGATATACCTGTGCTATTTAGGGGATGAAATATTAATTTTCGTTCATATTTTGAGGGTTTTGTTTAAGTGATCTGCCAATAACAATATACATGTATATACATGTACACCTGTGCATGGAAAGTCTTCTGAAGCTGTCAGCTCCCTTACGGAAGAGCAGTATATACTTCTGTGGAAGTATACACTGCCACTATACTTCCACAGACCTCCCCTCTACTGCGGTCATACTTCTTAAACTCTGTGCAATTTCAGCTCTTTTCTTTATACTGCCACTATACTTCTGGCACTTACACTCTCGCTTTGTGTACTGCTGCTATAATTCTACAACTTGATCACATAAAATGTAAATTCTATACTTCTGATATACTGCCAATACTAATAGCAAATTTGAATACATCAGATGAATACTGCTGTTATACAGCTACAACTTTAGCTGTTTCCTGTGTACACTGCTGTTATACTTCTACAACTTGTCCCTAACAAAAAGGCTTTACTGCTGCTATACTTCAGTGAGAGGAATGCTGGGATAGGAATTCCTCATTAATTTGAAAAAATAGGTCAACTGAATTTCCCACTGTTGCTGTGTATGGCACATGGAGAGCAGATCTATGCAGTATGCCTGTTTTCTCTGTACAGCTTTGTTCATGAACTGATGCATGTAAGTAGCATTAATATATATTAGATGCCAATGGGAAGAATTCCCCTTCCATTCCATTCCCCATATTCTTCCAATACTGCATATTTTTCAAACATACTGAGGCAAACATTATGGCATTGTCTGATCTAAAATTTATCATGGTGAGAATAGTGGGCGGTATCAGCCAGGGCAATCAGTTTAATAACACCCCAAAAGGTCAATTCCATGCTACTTGGGACAAATAGCAAAAAAATAAAAGTTCCTTGAATATGCTACATGTATTTGGTGATCATTTTTGGTGTTTGTGTTTCACTTGGTATATATTTAAATTTTCACATGAATATCTCCAGCACACACTAATCTGAAGCATTTTTTAAACCTAATAAGGAATTTTACTTTTTTTGGCCGAAAATCAACCTCTAAATTGCCCTACTTGTTTTCCTGTGTTGTAGTAATTTTAATTGAGAAAACTGTTAATATTTCTAACCAATAAAATTGTGACTTGTAAAAAGTCATTGGCTTTCATGAGTCTTAAGTAAATAATGTCACTGAATCCAAATGTTAAGCCAAGGTCTGCTGATGACAAAATATATATGCATTTCTTTTGACTATCTCTTCAACAATTTTTAATTCAATTTAGTCTGTTTCATCTGAGCATCTGTCCGGTATTTAGAACATATACATGTATGCAAAGAATTATGATCATACACTTGAATGACACTTGGTGCTAGTCAGCTCACTGAAGTTGGTAACGTGAGTGATGATGTAACGTGAGTGACAATATGTAACGTGAGTGACAGGAGATGGCTGAAATCACTGATGTCCTCAACTGCAATTGGTGCAATAATAGTTGTGTGGAACATTTCGGTCTCTCTTGGAGGCTTTGCAGATCCAAGCACTACCTTCTTGGTAGCTACAAACAACTTGATGGAACTTGATTCAAGACCTATGAGTGAATTCCTGAGGTGAACAAAATCCATTTATGGAATTGATTTTTGGATGCTGAAATGATATGTCCAAGAGTGGTTTCAAATAATATATTAATACAGAAACATAAGAAAGAATGTATATATCCAGTCAAATAGTTCTTTGATCACCTAATGAATTGGAATTATCACACAAAATAAGGAATCAAATTATTAGGAGAGTCACCTGAAGCTAGTACATGAATAGATACCAAGAGAAAAACTACGTCTGATACTGGAATCGCTGTTTGGGCTGTGACAGCCATGTATAATAGGCAGGAGTTGTATTTCCGAAATAGGGTGGCCACAATACTGAAGTCAAACATCACTATCGCTAAAAAGGGAGTGTCATCAAAAATCAAATTTATTATGCAGTACCGGTATAGGCATACTTTCAGCCATTTCCTTCGAAATAATATAAGAACTGCGAAAATACGAGGAATCGAACTTGGGGTTACTTCCGAAGCGCTATACACAAAGCTTTGTTAGAGTTCCCTTAGTTGAATACAGGAAGTATCAGTTGAAGTAAGCGGCAGGCAAACTTTTCAGTACATCTCCAAGAAATGTTCAGGCAGCAAATACTGTCAAACCTGGGGAATGGGACATAGGGTTTATAGTTCTGAACTGCTAAACGCAAAACCATGTTAGGGGTACGGTTTCCTTAGGTGAACACCTATAGGAATATCAGTTATAGTAAGCAGTAGGTGGTCAAATCTAAGACACACTGTTTACTTACACAAAGGAACAAATTATTAGGAAGTTGAGCAACTCAGTCCCTGTGGATATTTCACATTTTCAGAATGGCATTGAATAGACAGAGCTACATTTATACTTGATTGTAATAATCTTGGATTCGAAGAGATTTCTAAATTCATTAAGAAACAGATGTTAAATGCACTTGTGTGTTCAAATTTGTGCAACAACTCAAAGAGGATCTAGTTCAGTATACAAATCAATTATACTGTTCAAATACTGCCAACATTCGGAGGAAGTACTGAATACAAGTATAAAGAAGCAAACTTTGACTGAATGATGCGGAAAGGGATATCTACATACAATCGCTATTTACATGTACTGGTATTAAAGAATCTTTGATCATTACATGAGTATCATTTTTCCTATAGCTTGATCGTATAAGCTTATATGCCATAATCCAAACATATGCACGAATCGATTTACCAGAGGTTTTGGTAATGTTATAAGACAGAATGTATCACAACACGACATAATTGACTGGAAATAATCACTGGACATGAATTTCCAGTGATTAATGGGGCTTCAAATCCCCCAGTCATATTGTAAACTGAAAACAATAACTTTGTTTTGTTGTTTGAAATGTTATTCTTGAACAAAAAACAACAAGTCTTCTTATTGAGGTCCATTGAATTGTACAGCAACGTGAGTGGCGTAACGTGAGTGACGCAGGTTTCTTGTCGCTTGGTGCTGATGACAGCTAATACACCTATAGCATTGACTTAATAATATTACTGCTGCTTAGATATGGTGACTACCCAATTATGGAAATAGTTGCTTGTTTACTGAAAATTAAAGCCAGAGCTAATTTCAAGAATAAACTTGGTACTAAAATTTTCATGTCCTTTTTCATGTAACGTGAGTGACGAGTGCTAAAACTTCACTTGGATACAGGCCTTCATACAAATTTGAACAATATTTATTTGTTAGTGTACACTGTGGTCAGGGCTGCCTACATGCACAGTATGTCCACTTATAATTGATGACTTGAAGATTGACAAGCAATCATGTATCTGAAAAAGACTAAAAGTGTAACGTGAATGATGTGGAATTGACCAAAACATGTTTAGGCCTATCATGTTCAA
>JAVTVY010004950.1:0-39870 GCA_036873755.1 Hanleya hanleyi
TGTGTTCGGAGTTTGCTTCGCTCATACATGTAAAAGGCATGTTGTTGCCCGGATAAAATATCATACTTTCCCGCAGCGCCATCTGCACTTCCCAGGGCAAGACAACCACAGCCATTTTAGTCCCGCGACACTCTCTTGGTAGAAAAGGCTCTAGAATGGTAGCCATATCCAAATTTTCCGGGGTCAATAGACGTGTATGATTTCTGCGTATATCTTCCGGCCAGTCGCCATTAACTGCTTCCATCAAATGACGGCGCTAAACTGCACGGATCAGTCTCTCAGTAATAGTGCTAAACCACAGGGACGAGATTCTACTATATTGCATATACATACCCCATCTCACACTTCAGATATCTGAAGTGTGAGATGGGGTATGTATATGCAATATAGTAGAATCTCGTCCCTGTGTGCTAAACTACCCGAGGTGTAGGACACCTATTAAGTGATTACCCTGAGTATCATTCAAATCCTGGGATGGAGTATCTGGAAAATACCGTCTCCCGGCCCTGAAATTGTGAACTATTTAGTCTAGACACCCGCGTGCACCCACCCACCCACGCGAAATTGAACATCCCGCCTCTAAGTCGGATTAAATATAAACAACTTCTACGAGACAAATTTCACTGCACGAATGTTGTTGATTGACATCTTCATTCTTGTGAATTTCGAATTGACGAAATTTGATTTAGTCACATGCATCCGCCAACCAGTTTACCGACTACCGTACGCATACGTCACTCTCAAGTCGGTTTCAATCGTCTTCGTATGTCTGGATTGACTCAACTCGAACTGTCGGGCCATCGTAGGCCTATGATGAATTTGAAATTCAGGCTACTAAGATAACTGTTTATTATAATAAACGGCAAAACAGGCCATACTTATCGTAATTATTTTAATTTCTGGGTTAAGTGTGAATAGATTTTTTGCTAACTTCCTCCATTGTTGTTATATTTAGTAAGGTTCTTCAATTGATTGCAAAAATCAAATAATTAACACAGTCGCTGTTAATTTTGTTAAAATCTCACTGAAAAGAGTTCCTTGGAGCGATGGTGTAAGAGGGAGCCTCGCTCTCAAAATAGTAACATGGCTCCCATTTACGTGAGAGATCTCACTATCACGAGATCGACTGTATAGATTATAAGATTGTAAGAGTTTCTTTTCATCGAGCAGCGATTTTAGAAGATCTGTTTAGTCGAGTAAAAGAACTGTATTAAGGTTATTTGAGAGAAATCAATTTGTTGTATAGGTTTTAATGTATGAACATGTTTTTGGTGTGTTTTGTCGATTTCTTCTGTATTGCTGGGTTGTTGACGTTTTTGTTGGAATACTTAGAATGTTATTTGATCGTCGCTATATAGCTGAAATGTTGCTGAACGCGATGTTAAACCTTAATTCTCTCTCTCTCTCTTTCTCTCTCCCTCTCTCTCTCATCCTCTCTCACGAAGGCATGACTATCTGTTGAGAATGAACCCGCACCACTATAATTTAGGAACGATAACTCAACCATAATCAGAAAGCAGACGTTGGGGGAATTATTTCGTTACTTTCTTTGCTATTTACAGTTTGCGCAGTTTCTGCGAGAACGGAAACACTTGATATCATTCCTCGTAACGTTGATATAACAAACCAGGATGGACTGATATATACTGAGCTTGTTGATCCAAGTTATCTATCTGTCGTAAACCCGCATTTATGTGGAGCGTTGTGTATAATGTAGATCCCGGTTTTCGTTGCACTTCCGACGTGGCTTGCACTCTTCGTTTCAGACTTGTGCTTCGGTTCGGGCTTGTGTTTAGTCCTGACTTGAAAGGGAGATACCAAAATTCGTTACACTTAATTCTTTAGTTGTCCCCTGGTAACTTAAGGGTAATTTCAAATTCAAAATATATTATTCTGGATTTTTTTGTAGTCGAAGTATAAGGAATTTACTCTGGAGGTGTGCTAGTCTTCACTGCCCACCCAGGTTGCTCACGACAGGTCACAATATGTTTTTCAAGGTTCATAATATGGTTTGACGATTCACAATCTCAACAATTGTGTTCAGACGATCCAGCTGGGAATACTTAAAGTATTTTAGTCGCCATATAGTTTTCCATGATAGACACACACAGATTTTTGAAACCAGGATATTAACCAAGATCGTTTCTGCTGAAACTGTCCTCGTCCAACGAATATCAAGAAGTGTGTGTGTCTTTGCCCGACAGGACTGACCAAGCCCTGCGCAATGGTCCAGGCCAGGACACAATCGGAGCATTATCGGGAGACCTGCTTTCTATTGCTAGGGACAGAGCCACATCACAGACGGTCGCTAGCCTAACCAACTAAGGAAAGGCTCCTCTACACTGCGAAAAATATTGTTTTAACACAATTTTGTGCTAAAATGACTTCATCACAAAATGTTTTGTGTTGAAATGAACATGGTTTTGTGTTAAACTTCATATATCAATACAAAATTATGTTGAGTTCAACAAAAATTAGTGTTGCTTCTAACACAATTTGTGTTATTTTCAACTCAATTCTGGTGTTAAAATGGCTTCAACACAAATTTTTTTCGCAGTGTATGGGTTTACCAACCTTTCTAGATTTTTTTTGTCTCATAGAATGATTTCGCTCCATATGCTATAAATTATTGTTACTCCAGTAACACAGCTGACTGCTTTCATTTCGTCCTCTTGCTCAGTCTTCTCAGGAAGGGAGAGAGAGAATAAAATTTATCATGGCCTTCAGAAATATTTCAGCTATGTAGCAACAAGTAGAGTAAAACTCTACCGAATACGTCAACAATCCATCAACAATTTAAATATAAGAGACCAATATATTGCTCTCAAATACCTTAAAATCAAATCCTCTCGCACACGACCAAACTCATCTCGCAAACTAGCTGCTCCATACAAATAAGCTCTTACACTCGCCAAATCTATACAGTTGATTAAAATATCGTTGGCTTTTAGTTTTCTCGTGACATGAAATACACACCAGAGCTTGTTCATTTTTTAATCAATGTTCATGGGTCAATCGTGAATGACCTATTCGACAACGCCTGATTATAATCTGACCAAAAGGTTTCTAATGGGTAAAATGAGTATAACCTATAGTTGGGGTAAACCCAATGATTGAAAGGCGTTAGCCTTTGCATCGTCATCATCATCAGTACTGCCTGGGTTGCCAACATGACTAAATAGGAGAGAGAGAGAGAGAGAATTAAGGTTTAACGTCGCATTCATCATAGTCATTGCAACTCAATATCATGCCGTTGCTTGACTCTACGGTCATATAATTTCAGAATATGCTAGATGGTCGGATGAGTTGAAGATATATTCTTAATCGCTTGATAGCCCGACAAAGTGTCTGGAAACAGCTTACTTCCTTTTTTTGCTGGAAGCAATACCACCCAGGGTTGCAAAAAGGGCTTTGGTTTTAGTAGTAAATATAGTCGGGTAATCGATAGGACACTTTTTCTTTGATAGGCATTTAGGACACTGTTTTGGTAACAAAAATATAGCACACGTCAATTTGTCGCCATCCTTGGAACCATTAGCAAATATATCCTGATGGAATTCATGTTTTGCTCTTAGTCGAACAAATGCCGATGTGGAAGCAATAAAGTAGGTAAAATTTGATCGAGACTAATACCGGTTGCAAAATGGTGTGCTTTCGTTTCTTGTTCAGAACTAGTCCTTGAATATAGATCTTCGTGATGAGGATAAAAAAACCCCACTGTCATAGCCAGTGTTAACGTTTTGACCATAATTTCATTACATTTTGTAGTGACAACTTCACTCCTCCGACATTCAAATGAAGTTCACGTGACTCAACATATGAACTTCTTTTTGGGAGTTCCTAAAAGTTTCGAGACAAAGCCTTAGCACTTGATGTCGTGCTTGTACACAATATATAGTCATTCGAAACGATAAAATGATCGATATAAAAGAAGATTTTTAACAACTCAAGAGCTTGTAGGAATGTTAAGGCACAATATAAGAGATACACAAATTTAATCAGTGCTCAAACAAGATCCCTACGAATCTTATTTCCTATACCACCTTGATCAAGAGTTTCTGCGAAAGTGCATACAATTTTTCTCAACTCTTGATAACTTGAAGCTATTTTCCAGACACCATGTCTGAATCTTACTCTGACCCAATGGTATGTAAGCTACACCTTTTCCATTACACGATATGTTGGAATCATCTATAAAGAGTGGGCCATCAATGGGATTATTCAAAACTTCAGCTAAGCTGCTGATTAGATTATCAGATAAAATCATGTTTTGTACTGTGGAACACCTTGTTCTTGACCGAAATCATCTGAGATGTTTATATCTACACGAACCAACTTAAATATAAAGAGAGGTAAGCTACCTCCTATCCGGATGATCAAGGTCTTTCAAAATTCCGCATTTCCAGGGACTATCATAAGCTTTTTCTGAATAAAAAAGATAGATACCACAAGAGCTATCTTTGACATATGACTCTAATCTAGTTAAATGATCAGTAATATTTCTATATTTGTGGAAAATTTATTAAGTTTATTTTCGGTTTCTTACGCGTTTCATTATTTTACAAAAAAAACAGCCAGTAGGAGATCGGGTGGTAGTTTTCTGGGCAGGCATGTTCACGGTCAGGTTTTGGAAACGGTATAACAATTGCATTATTCCATGACGTCGAAACAAATTTACGTCAACCAAATATTAGTAAATGTGGATAAATATTTCAAAAGTTGATAATGAATATTATCAAGGCCTGCATCAGAATTCATGTACATGTTCAACAAAACTGGTCACCGGTATGGTAATGTCATTAGCCATAAGGCTTTCTTCAATTCGATTCTGTAAGCAGAGGATATCATTTTTGGGACGTTTTATTTTAATAGAATTACATGAATTTATCATCAACAATAGGCCTATCTATATATGTGGAATTCGACAATACCATACACCAACGGCGTATAGTTCTGCTAGTGGGTACACATTGTGCACCACTTTTGGTAGACCTATATCTGTAATTGTATGAAGACGCCTATATGCAAAAGTTGCCAAAAGATAACCGTCCCGAAGCCCATATATACGATTTTCTTGCACTGGATAATCCCTATATTAGCGACGCTGTGAAGGATTTATACCTCCTTCACTGGATTTGAAGGAATCTACTGACAGACCAGATGGAACAGGATATCTAGACCTATACATTTACAAGACTGATCAGGGCTTTCCCTCGCGTTGATTCTACAAAACAGACTATTGACATATTTAACTATCCATTTCTGGATATCAATATTCAAGAAGGACTTGAATAGTATGTGTTTTGCATCTCTACAGTGTTCAAACGAACAGGCGCAAACAAAACATAACTGGATACATACTCTGGGAAAAGACTTGAAAATTCATCTGCATCGGGAATAATGATCAGTGATTAGGATTGTATGCAAAAAAACCATAATCAGGTCCTGCTGGCATTATTGAAAACTGTTGACCCGCTTCTCTCATGTAGGAAACGATATTGTATTTTTACTATTTTTATTTTTTGCTCATTTGCAATTGGTGCTGTCATATGTGATTAGGTATTTCGATTATTAAGGATGAAATTGTTTTATGGACCACGGCTGAATAATGAATGTCAGATATGACGCATGTTATTTATACATCGTTTCGACTAGATTTTATCAATATCTGATTTGTCGGTTATAAAATGATCTTCGTCGTTAGGGTGAAATAGTGTGATAGCTATATAGAACCCCTTAACAATCGCAAGGGACATTGCACTTTTGACATGCCGGCTATATCAAATACGTCTACTTACTCCCAAACTGCATTTACTCTGGAAGATTTATTTAACAATCACAAAAAGTTTCTCAGGGAAAGAGGTATTTGTCTTCCAACCAATCATAACGACATACCAAAACTATACTGGACTCCCAAAATGCATAAATCACCATACAAAGTTAGATTCATAGCTGGTTCTAGAAGCTGCACCACCAAGCTTCTTTCAACCCTATTGACGAGGGCCCTTCAGGAGGTAAAAGCATTTTGGGAAAGGTATTGCGCCACTATTTCTAAGAACTCTGGCGTTGCATGTATGTGGATATTAAAAAACTCAAAATGTCTTACGGAAGAACTTGATGCTAAAGGTCACATACCGTACAGACATGTAACCACATGGGATTTCTCGACTCTCTATACTACAATCCCTCATCAGGACCTTATTGACCGTCTAAGTTCATTAATAGTATCTGTGTTCAAGGAAACTGATCATAGATATATTAATGTCGGAAGCCATAAAGCATTCTTTAGCTCTACTACATACAAGAGATATCATTCATGGGATGTTTCTTTGTTTATAGAGTTGCTTGAATTTCTCATTAAAAATATCTATGTGAAATTTGGCAACACAATATATCAGCAGCATATAGGTATTCCAATGGGTACCAATTGTGCACTAATTGGCTGACCTGTATCTGTTTTCTTATGAATATGACTATATGCAGGCGCTTTCAAAAACCGATCCATTCAAAGCCCGTTCCTTCTCATTCACCAAACGCTATATAGACGATCTTCTCGCTGTGGATAATCGCTATATAAATGACGCAGTGAAGGATATATATCCACCTTAACGGGGTTTGAAGGAAACTACAGACAGCCATACAGGCACATCATATTTAGATCTATATCTCTATAAAAATGAAGCGGGCATTCTCTCTCGTCGACTTTATGAAAAAAAAGATGATTACAATTTCGACATCGTAAACTATCCCTTTCTGGACAGTAATATTCCAGTGGGACCTGCATATGGCGTATACATATCTCGCTTAGTAGCATTTGCTAGATCCTGTGTTAAATGTGAAGATTTTAATCGTCACAAAACATTGTTACAGAAACTTATAAAACAGGGCTATTCCACCAAATGCCTCCACTCAAAGTTTCTCAAATTTGGCGATACATATCGCATGCTGATAGCAAAATACGAACGTAGCGTGCAAGATCTATGGCGCTACGTTTCGTAACTTGTGTCTAATTCCGCTTAACCCGGGGCTAGGGGCCGTATGAACCCATGTACTTCAAGATCCTCAAGGTACTCATATGAACAGTCACAATCAAAGCGTGACTGAGACACATCATTCTAAAGATGACGACTTTACAACGAATATTATGGATTAAGAATACTGATCAGCGATGCGGATTTGATATTTTTGGAACAGCATGATGTCTTGCCGGCATCATTGAAAACTGTCGATCGCTTCTCTCTTGCAGGAAACAAGCCTATGTTTATGTATACTATGATTGTCTTTTTGAATTTGGTGCTAATACTGTTATATGAAATAGGTCTTTGGATTATGGACGCGAATATACTCTAATGGACGACGGCTGGATTATGAATGACGGACTAGACGCTTGTAACTTTGCATCGCAACGTTAAGGGATGAAATCGTTAAAATCGCAATGGACCAACATATCGATATGGTCGTCCCTTAATATCGCAATGTATGCTGAAAGGTTCCAACTTATTTTTAACTAACTTCAATCAGTTCGACAGTGATTGTCTTACTGTATTATTTCATACCCCAAGGGTAACAAGTGAGTAAGAGAATAGAATTTAACGTCGTTTTCAACAATATTTCAGCTATATCGCGACGAAACAACTAAGCACCACACAGCCAAGTTGCGTTCCTGCTACTTCAAAGAAGAAATCTTTGAAGCAGCATGGAACACCCGCCATCCACCCTATAAAACATTGAGGACAACCCACAAGACACAGACAGGACGTATGGCAAGCCGTTTGACCTTTTATTCAGTATTTGGTGATGTCATCAAATATTTGCTGATATCATGAAATGATTTACTGATATCATCAAATATTTGCTGATATTAACAAATATTTACTGATATCAGCAAATATTTGTTGATATCAGCAAATATTTGTTGATATCAGCAAATATTTGCTGATATCAGCAAATCATTTGATGATATCATCAAAAACGCTTTATTTGTTGATATCAGCAAATGATTTGATGATATCAGCAAATACTTTATATTTGATGATATCATTAAATATGGTGGAAGGTCAAAGTATGAACCATAACATGGAAGGCTCCCTGTTCAGAATGACAATAATGACAATTTCACAGGCTCGCTCCACTATTTCTGCCCACATTAGCGGCGCTTGATCAGTAGATCCTGATCATTAACCACTGTGGTGGACCTACCTCGCACACGAGTTTCTGTGTACATCCGACCGGACCCCCGGCACGGTCAACATAGATATAACACAGAATTGAAAAGTGATCGGAATGTTCAACAAATAGCGCTTGAGATCATACTGAATTTACAGGGGACATGCTTAGATAAATAATGCCACACAACTGTTTCAATCTGTATCGGCTTTAGTACTATTTGATTACAGTACCCACGTCATATAAAGATAAACAAAAGCCATATGACTTCATTGCGGCTTGGTTAGTTCTGTTTTTACCGTAAGAGCCTGGTCTCCTGTTACGGGTCAGTACAGGGTCATAGAGATTAATTTATTGCTGTATGCGCGGCTATGCCTTATCTCCTGCCCTAAAATCTGACCAGTGAAGAAGAACGACAATCGGCTCTGCCTTAATATGCTTCATGCTGACCGGCTTTCCCGAAACCATTATCCCCTTTCGCCTCACCCCGATTATACTCAAATGCAGATCTAATGAATTTGTGTCTACAAGTCAATAACCCGGGATGGAAAAGTTGATCTTCTCTGCTGTATATTTATTTGAATTTCCTTATATTTATGATTCTACTTGTCATTTATTAGTAAAGTTTGGCGTAAGGTATATGCAAGAGGTTTGCTAGGTTTTATTGATATTGTCTGGTTCTTTAAGTACCGTAATAGATATTGCATGTGATTTGTCGGTAGATAGCTTTACCACAAAGTATAAATTATCAAACAACAGGATGAGAAGGGAGCAGGCATTAAAATTTAGGCTTATTTTCACATTCCGCCATATTTAATGATATCATCAAATGATTTGCTGATATCAGCAAATCACTCGATTTGATGATATCATCAAATGATTTGCTGATATCATCAAATGATTTGCTGATATCATCAAACCATTTGGTGATATCTTCAAATCATTTGGTGATATCAGCAAATCGACTGATTTGGTGATATCAGCAAATCATTTGATGATATCAGCAAATCATTTGATGATTTCAGCAAATGCCGAATAAAAAGTAAAACGGCTTGCCATAAGGACGATTACATGGTGCAACAAAGACAAGTGATATTACAGTGCTAGACATCAGTGCTAGGTAACAAAAATAGTGGGAGCCTCAGGTTGTGAGTTCCGTACAACATCTAAACCTGGACCATAGCTTCGCTTTCAACATATCTAAATTGCATTTTTACCCATTTATTCCCGTCAGTGTTAGCAAGGAAATATTATCATCTTTGAGGTTGAGCTGAATCTGAAATTAATTTATCTAAGGCCTCGTATGAGGCATCCATACAATGGGATTCTAGCTCAACATATAATTTTATCCATAGTACGACTTAATGATCTTTGAAAATAGGCCAAGGTCGTCCGATTTGTAATAGTCACGATATCCTTTAACATCGCATTGTGACCGTTGTGATGATAAGGGCCTCTACATGCTAGGTGAAGAAAACATATTAATGCGATTAGATGGATTCAGGAATTCAAAATTAGACAACTTATGCTTTGAAATGTTGTATAAATTCTGGCAATGAGAGGCTAATGCGATGTAACACACACATGAAATATCGTCATTCCATTATTAGTCTTGAGATAGATCATTTTGTGTGGTCACTGTCAGGGATACATTCATCAACGCGTTACCACAAATTGATCCATGGGTTTACATCGGCTGATCATTGGTTCTCATAGTTATTGCTGTTCAGACCATGGTACTTTTGACCACCCGCCCCCATAGTCGTGTACGTCAATGTACGTTGACATGATGACCATGCTCCAACATTTGTAACCTGACATTTCATGTCCGCGTTCATCTATGCTGAGGTACTTGCATTTGATGAGTTTATCATCTATAATCTGAAAATTGACGTCTATCACGAAATCGATGTTTGATTTTGTGGTTGATAGCTTTCTCAGAAAACATCTCGAGAATATAATAGCCTCTGTGATGACCATGACAGTATTAAAACTGACAGACTCTCTTTATCTCCAGATTAACTTGGCAGGGTATTAACATTGCTTACAAATGATGGGTGAATGAAATCGATTCGATCCCACAAATTTTGCACAGTGAATGCATCACAACTATTTGTTTGGCTCGTCCCTCTTTCGAAATCGGGGATTAAAACGTGGAGCTCCTCATATCTCAACAAACATTAGAGATTCGACAGGCTTAAAGGCAAAATTCCCACACACTGACACAGTGAAATAGGAAACCCTTCCATGGAGTGGGTAAGCTAAACTTGAGATAGAGTATTGAGTTTCGATAGGACATTGAGACTACATTACAAGCTTAACCATCTCAAACAGGTCCAATTACCGAAAAATAAAATTCTTTAGTTTAACTGAAATACAAATATGAAGTATCATGTTTCATGTGACAATTATTGACACACACAAGATGGTTTCCCAGAAGGAAGAAGCTATAAACAGTTTTCAATGATGTCAGCAAGACAATGTTGTATACATGAAATATTGATCACTGATTAATATTGACTCACTCCATTATTGAAGTCCTCAGGAAAGTCAATTCATTTTAAAAGTTCTCACTGACTATTCACTGTATTGTGATCATGACATTAGTTAAATTGTTTCAGAGGGTAACGTGATATGATCACTATTGACAGACGCCCATTCCATCACCCTATCAGCCAGCACAATTATAGAACTGTGAGAAATAGTAAGCAACCTCAATGTTCCCTCAGACAGTATCCAAATTTGAAAAGACAAGCATTGTCAATTTATGCGGAGAAATAGTTTTTAATCTACAATGATGTTCTTTGGATTTTGCAGAGAGTGGTGACCTCGATGAGACATATAAACACTACAGTAGTTCCGATCAAGACAGACTGCCATCAAAATAAAAAAGAAAAAAAAGAGAAAAGCTCAACAAAATAAGAAATTATATGGACATTTATTTATAAGGTCAGGCTAATTAGGGAGAAATGACGTTATATGTCGAAGTTTGAAAATTGTCCATTGGAAGTTGCAGCAAATAAGGCATTGAAATTTAGAGAATTCACCAGTTAGGATCGGATCAGTCTGGAAGTAGCACTTTGACCGGAGTACAACTTGATATAGAGCCCAGCTGAATGTACCATGCACCCATTTCAGTAGTCTAAATTACAGGTTTCCACTTCTCTGAGAAACAGTAATTGTTTCAGTGGGCGATCAAGATTGTGAAATTGGAGCGATATGCAAGTTTCCTGATTTTTCTGAACATCATCTGTTGTACAAACTTTTCAAGGTCAATTTACCAACAGCATATGATGTTCTTATTTATCTTATTAACTTAATTCTGTTTTCTGTTTGGTGTTCTCGGAATGAGAACATTTTCAATAACAGGCCTGTCTCTAAGACTGGTATTGTACAAATTATTAATGCCCGGTTAAGGCAAAGAATATATGTAGATCACTTTCGAATGGGTGAGCGGACCTTCAAGAAATACTGGTGCGTGAATAATGTCTTTGCTAACATTTCAAGCAGTAAATTGCATTACCTCTTGAATAATTGACAGTCAAATCCATATCTGTGATACTTCTTTTAACCCGGATTGTGACTGATTGTATTGTATATACCCATTTGTGAATAAATTATTTTCATTTCAAGAGAAAAAAAGAGTCTCTATTCCAGGGATAATGCTCTGCTTCTGAATGCCTTGAATTATGTCAACACACGGCGTAACACATCGTCTCTCAGCAGGTTTACTTCACATAGCTAAAGCATATTGTAGAAACTGCGGTATAGCCGTATGGTGTAAAATGGGGGTAACACGATTATTACAGACCCAAATATCAAACTACAATTTCAGACCAACATTTCTGGCATGTAATCAGCGAATTCAAATAAAGCTGTCAATATAAACGGTATTATAGCTGAAACGGGGGAATCAACCAAGCATACTGACGCCTTACAAACAATCTGAGAAATGTCGAATTGTTGATATCTCGCATGGTCGGGACTAATACGTGGCGCACAATGTACCGTTCGTAATACGTACGATCTAAATAAAATATTAACTTCACATTACAACACGAGTCGGTACTCAAAAGTCCATTAATGTCAGGGATTGACGGATGACATCTTAAATAATTCATCACATTGCCCCTGACCAGAACTACAGAATATCTAGCACAAGTTGACTGAAGTTTAAATAAATCAACGTTTATACGTGAACATGTCACACGCATGCATGCTATATTTTCTAAATAAAACGATAAATATAGAATAATAATTGAAGCTGATTTGTTGATTAAGGTGGCTCGATACTTTTGACAAAAGTTGCTGATGTAAAAGGAGAGAATGATCGCCAGAAAAAAATCAGGTAACCTAGCGGAGACATTTTTCCCTGATTTGCAAGTCGGGTAAGATGTATTTTTCTACAGAGACACATTATGATAGGGACATCGCATTGTCTGTTTTGTCTCTCTTTCACACCGATAACCCCCACTAAATAGGTGTACTGCTATTTGAACTGTGCGTTTTTTCGCACTTCTGCATAAATCATAAGGTATTCAAATCAATGTAATTACAACACATATAAGGGAAGTGGGAAAAGGTGCCGACATACTGACTGAGTCACATGGCTTCACAGTATATTCTTCCGTTTAACCTATTCTAACGCACATACCAAGAATCTAACGATTCGTTATAAGTGTTGTATCTCAGGTACGCTTTTATTGTACCTGTTCATGTGGCAACTTGGATGATATGACCACACGGCCCCTAGCACCGGCATCAGCGGTATTAGATGCAAATCTAGAGAGCTATGATGAAAATGCTCTGACAACTCGTATACTGGTAATTGGTGAGCTGTTTCGCTGTGACAACTCGTACATTGGAGATTGGTGAGCTGTATCGTCGTCAGATGTAAATGACGGCATTTAACACAAAAAGACTAGTCTGTAAGGCCCGATGTCGACCCAGCATCAACTTCCCACAAATGCCAACATATATCAAAGACCAAAAGGTCTGTACAGGGGGCGGGCCTCGGGGACGAAACGTCCACCAGCAGAATCTCGCCATATACAGGAAAAAATTACAGCACATATAAGGGAAGTGGGAAGAGGTGCCGACATACTGACTGCGTCACATGACTTCACAGAATAGTCTTCCGGTTAACCTATTCTAAAGCACATACCAAGAATCTAACGATTCGTGATAAGTGTTGTATCTCAGGTACGCTTTTATTGTACCTGTTCATGTGGCAACTTGGATGATATGACCACACGGCCGCTAGCACCGGCATAAGCGGTATTAGATACAAATCTAGAGAGCTATGATGAAAATGCTCTGACAACTCGTATATTGGTAATTGGTGAGCTGTTTCGCTGTGACAACTAGTACACTGGCGATTGGTGAGCTGTATCGTCGTCAGATGAAAATGACGGCATTTAACACAAAAGACAAGTCTGTAAGGCCCGATGTCGACCCAGCATCAACTTCCCACAAATGCCAACATATATCAAAGACCAAAAGGTCTGTACAGGGGGCGGGCCTCGGGGACGAAACGTCCACCAGCAGAATCTATCATGAACTTCAAATGGACTTTAGGGTTCAGACAAATGAACTTTAGGGTTCAGACAAATGGACTTTAGGGTTCAGACAAAAATGTACTGTTAATATGCTATCTCAGAAAAATCCACATGGTGAACATTCAATTTCATTGCTTATATTTTTACTGCATATATCACCGTGGCTATTTCTGGTAATGGAAACTAGACAAAATCCAAAGTTAGAGCTGGGACTGACCACGAAAGGGGCGATACATGTTTCTCTTGCTCTGTTGCAGATAAATGGTGTCCTAGCTGACCTGATTCCAACATCTTCACATTTCAAGTTAAATACTACACTAACGTTCCGTCATTTACCTTGACCTAATGAAAAGAGTAAATTGTTCAGACCGGGTAACGCACGTATATAATATAACATATCTCATATAACCAATCAAGATTGGAGCTTGTCAGCACCGTGGAGCGAGGGTTTTCTTTGATGTCTGTCTGTGTGATCTCGACTCTCTATACTACAGTCCCTCATCAGGACCTTATTGACCTTAATGAACCTTATATAAGTTCATTAATAGTATCTGTGTTCAAGAAAACTGATCGTAGATATATTAATGTCGGAAGCCATAAAGCATTCTTTAGCTCGACTACATACAAGAGATATCATTCATGGGATGTTTCTTTGTTTATAGAGTTGCTTGAATTTCTCATTAAAAATATCTATGTGAAATTTGGCAACACAAGATATCAGCAGCATATAGGTATTCCAATGGGTACTAATTGTGCACCCCTGTTGGCTGACCTGTATCTGTTCTCTTATGAATATGACTATATGCAGGCGCTTTCACATACCGATCCATTCAAATTACAAGCGTCTAGTCCGTCATTCATAATCCAGCCGTCGTCCATTAGAGAATATCCGCGTCCATAATCCAAAGACCTATTCCATTTTCCATATAACAGTATTAGCACCAAATTCAAAAAGACAATCATAGTATACATAAACATAGGCTTGTTTCCTGCAAGAGAGAAGCGGTCAACAGTTTTCAATGATGCCGGCAAGACATCATGATGTTCCAAAAATATCAAATCCGTATCGCTGATCAGTATTCTTAATCCATAATATTCGTTGTAAAGTCGTCATCTAAAGAATGATGTATCTCAGTCACGCTTTGATTGTGACTGTTCATATGAGTACCATGAGGATCTTGAAGTACATGGGTTCATACGGCCCCTAGCCCCGGGTTAAGCGGAATTAGACACAAGTTACGAAACGTAGCGCCATAGATCTTGCACGCTACGTTCGTATTTTGCTATCAGCATGCGATATGTATCGCCAAATTTGAGAAACTTTGAGTGGAGGCGCTTGGTGGAATAGCCCTGTTTTATAAGTTTCTGCAACAATGTTTTGTGACGTTGGTTAAAATCATCACATTTAACACAGGATCTCGCAAATGCTACTAAGCGAGATATGTATACGCCATATGCAGGTCCCACTGGAATATTACTATCCAAAAAGGGATAGTTTACGATGTCGAAATTGTAATCATCTCTTTTGTCATAAAGTCGACGAGAGAGAATGCCCGCTTCATTTTTATAGAGATAGAGATCTAAATAAGATGTGCCTGTAGGGCTATCTGTAGTTTCCTTCAAATCCAGTGAAGGTGGATATATATCCTTCACTGCGTCATTTATATAGCCCGTTCCTTCTCATTCACCAAACGCTGTATAGACGATCTTCTCGCTGTGGATAATCGCTATATAAATGACACAGTGAAAGATATATATCCGCCTTCACTGGATTTGAAGGAAACTACAGATAGCCCTACAGGCACATCTTATTTAGATCTCTATCTGTATAAAAATGTAGCGGGCATTCTCTCTCGTCGACTTTATGACAAAAGAGATGATTACAATTTCGACATCGTAAACTATCCCTTTCTGGATAGTAATATTCCAGTGGGATACGTCACAAAACATTGTTGCAGAAAATTATAAAACAGGGCTATTCCACCAAGCGCCTCCACTCAAAGTTTCTCACATTTGGCGATATATATCGCATGCTGATAGCAAAATACGAACGTAGCGTGCAAGATCTATGGCGCTACGTTTCGTAACTTGTGTCTAATTCCGCTTAACCCGGGGCTAGGGACCGTATGACCCCATGTACTTCAAGTTCCTCAGGGTACTCATATGAACAGTCACAATCAAAGCGTGACTGAGATACATCATTCTTTAGATGACGACTTTACAACGAATATTATGGATTAAGAGTACTGATCAGCGATACGGATTTGATATTTTTGGAACATCATGATGTCTTGCCGACATCATTGAAAACTGTTGACCGCTTCTCTCTTGCAGGAAACAAGCCTATGTTTATGTATACTATGATTGTCTTTTTGAATTTGGTGCTAATACTGTTATATGGAATATGGAATAGGTCTTTGGATTATGGACGCGGATATTCTCTAATGGACGACGGCTGGATTATGAATGACGGACTAGACGCTTGTAATTGATTGACGTTAATTTCCTTCGAATACCCAATCAAAGGATATGTGACGACAACACGGGGAAAACTCCCTCTGTGTGTTTGTAATCAAGCTGAATTTTTTTTTCAATCCAAAACCTGCCAAATGCGATTTTTCTAGAAGTTTGCATACTGAAATATCAGCCTCGAAAAAAAAAAATGCGATGCTCCGTTGTATAAAAATTGAGAAATGATTGATCAAAATGTGCTACCCGATCTGATTTGGTATTTTTGAGGCTTTTACGTGAAGATTTTCTCTTATAGCAAAAATATGACACTTCAAACTAAAAATATGTTATCACACAATATATTAGGAAGTTTGTTTATTGGAAAGAGGCACGAATTGTTTTGGTTTGAGGTGTCAGAGTTTTGCTATAGGAGAAAACCCTTCATGAAAATGCTCAAAAATACGAAAATAAGCTCGGAAGCACATTTTGATCAATTATATCTCCATTTTTATGCAAGTGAACCTCACATATCCTTTGAACTTTAAAGAGGTCTCAGCGAAAGCAACACGTGTAGTGTTCGACTTGTGTATGCGATGATGGATTCCAACGGTGGTATGTACACATTGCAAACAATACTAAGCTAACCCTTCTCACCCCCGCCCCCTACAATCTACTGGATCCGGATTGGCTAGATTAATGTTTACAATGTGCTTAAACAGTCCAGTACCGATACCTCCTGATTAATGATAACTGTTGACAACTGTTCTTGGCTTAATGTCATACTTCTGTACACCAAGAATATTGTATTGGAAGTACATTTATGTCCAGACTTACTCTTTGTAACACGTCATCATCGAGACTTGGACATTCTCGGTAGTACAACGATTCTTGTGCCGAGGAAGAGGATCCATGAAATGGATCATTACTGCTTACATTTATCAGATCTATCTCTGGAAAATGACACGGCATATCAGTTACAACAGGTCATCTATCATTGTAACTTACCGTCGTCGGATCAGGCATCTATCTCATTTGTCAGAGTAAATATGTAAAGATATTCTATCTCCCGTGACAGTTTGCTGAGATGAATGTTAACCATTATCAAGAAACTCTTATCGCCATCTGAGGAGGCAAAACTATTGCGAATTCTGTTTTAGTCAAAGCTTGAGATATCCCTGGCAAAAAGAAAACAACTATATCAATGTCTACTAGCTGCAAATATTGAAATGTATCTTTTCACGTTTGTGGCCCTCATTTCCTGATTTTCAGTGTTTTGTCTGACAAATGTCAGCTCCAGAGCTATCTATTGTCAGCTCTAAATATTCTCCGAGTTCTAGAGAAGTTATAATTATTGAATCTGACAATTCGGGATATTAAGTAGCACAAAGGAGTGATAATTCTGGATGTCAAGTAGCCCAAGGGAGTGGTAATTCTGGAAATGAATTAGCACAAGGACGTGATAATTCTGGATATTATAGACCAAGAAAGGGCTAGTTCTGGATATTGAGTAGCCCAAGGGAGTGATAATTCTGGATATTGAGTAGCCCAAGGGAGTGGTAATTCTGGATATTAAGTTGCCCAAAGGAGTGATAATTCTGAATATTAAGTTGCCCAAAGGAGTGATAATTCCGGATATTAATATGGCGACAGAAACCAAATCTCATTCTGTATAACGAATTTATCATATTTCATGCAGAGCCTTCCTTATTTGCAGTTTTTTTCTGTGACGATATAGGATTAGCAAAATCTTCTTGCATTCATTGTCATTGTGGGGGAGAGCGGGGCGAAGATTATCAGTACACGAATTAATGGTGCGCGTGATGAAATTGTAGCATAGTTTTATGCTGCTATGACGAGCAGCTGTCGTTCTCCGAGAATGTTCGGAGAGCTGGGAAATCTTCAAATGAATACAGATATATTTTAGTCTTGAATAGGACTTCAGAAAAGGAAATCACCAATGCACTAAAATGTGGGATTATGTTTTTCTCTGCCAAAACCAAAATCAATCGAAAATCGAGTAGAATCCGCCGCAGCCGGACACCGCAAGCTCGAAACAGACGGGCTCAAGGATGTGTCTGTTTTCAGATTTGACTGAAAGTGTGCTCAATGAATCTTTTTAAAATTGTGGCCGAATTTATTTTATATCAGTTGGTTTCTCAATATATGATGGAAATGTTGATTTGCTTCCTCTTGTACCATGCCAGCGACGAACACCTGGTCGTTGCTGGAGACGGCACATGAGCCCTTGATACAGGATATTAAGTGCTGTTTTAGGACACCCTACTGGAATGAACTTCCGGACGTAAGCAAGGGGAAAATTTGGATGCCCGACATCATGGTTAATACGATGATGCGGAGACGATATTCTAACCGTTGCCTTCGCGAATTGGTTATTTCCGCAAGTCTCCCTTGAAATGAACAGCATATACGCCAATAATTACGGTTTAAAGCGTCTTGCGTCATGAAACAATGACAACCTGAAAACATTATCTAAGAAGTTAGATAATTAAAATATATATCTGGATTCAATCGTATGACCGAATGACCTCGACTGTTTCACTCACCCGTATTATTTTTTCGTTGGAAATAATGATCAGTGAGAGTATGCAGCCTGCATCGAACCCGAGAATCATTGAAAGCATGAAAAGTCCTCACTCGTAGACCGAGCCTGCGAAAACCAGCCTAGTCTAATGATTATGCAGATAGCCCAGCTTCTCGATATGAGAATTCCACATGTATTACCTTATCTTCTTGTATGGAATGAAACTGTCTGCAGTAATTTTTTGATCAGATAGGAATGGCAGTGAATCAATAATACTCCTATAACTAATAACAGTATTTTACTCACTCAAATGCATTAGTCAACCGACATTCTGTTAGTTACAATTCTATATTGATGGAAGGAACATTTCTTGTATAGTGGACTTAAATAAGGCGTTCGTTCAACCTACACCATATAAAAGGCATATTATGGTAGGACAACGCTCCTGGAGCAGTTCTATAGTGGATGTCACTGGTATAGTTTTTTCCTACAAGCCAATGTCTTGTCGTATAGGATCATTTCGCGATATTATCTAAAAGCAAAGATATGGTCTGATGTCAAATACATGACTATATCTTCAAAACCATAACGTCTGTCACAGAAAACAAGGTAGGCGTACAAAAAAAAGACCACAGGCGCGCACTAGAGACACTGTAGCTCTCCCAAATTCAAACCACAACACCTAGATACCTCTTATGCAGAAATACATGTAGTAGGGGGTGATGAAACATTCTGTAGTGTGTATCTTTGTGCAACTTGTATTGTTTTCGTTGAAGTTATTGTTGAATCACAATATGTATGAGTACTTGACGTATTATCTACGTTAAGTGACATTACTAAACCCAAATTTACCACACCTAATACATGTAAATATCAGCGAAGGTGATGCAGAAACGGTTTTATCTTCTGGGTTGTAGTAATGGTATACTTCTCACCGAGCGTTATCTTTTTCATAAGGGTGATTATATAATCAATCCCGTAACTAACATTATAAACAAATGTATAGAGATCAGTACTTTCCGTGATGGCTTGAAGTATGCTAATGTTACACCTGTTTTTAAGAAGAATGATCATTTAGGCAAGACTTAACTATAGACCGGTCAGCATCCTCCCAGGTCTCTCTAAGGGTTTTGAGGGTGTTATTGCTGATCAGATCAACACTTATTTTAGCCATATATTTAATCCTGTTTTATCAGCTTTCAGGTCCGGCTATAGCTGTAACTCAGTTCTTATGAGAGCTGTACACGACTGGAAAAATGCCTTGGACAACGGTGAAGTAGTTGGTGTTCTGCTTATGGACCTGTCCAAGGCATTTGACTCCATGTCCCATGAGTTATTGATTAGTAAATTGAAAGTGTATGGCATGTCTGAGACTTCTACAAATCTTGTGAATAAGTATCTATCCAATAGGAGTCAAAGAGTAAAAATAGGGAACTACGTTAGTGAATGGGGTAGTATCTTTAAAGGTGTCCCTCAGGGCTCTATAATGGGACCTATCTTATTTAATATATTTGTCAATGACTTATTTGTTTTAAAGAGAGCGATATATACAACTACGCCGACGATAACACTGTCTGTCAAATCGAAACATGTACCAACTATAGTTGAAACTCTGCAAAGTGAATCAAATCTTGCCATTCAATGGTTTCGTGATAATCACATGGCTGCAAATCCGGAGAAATTTCAAGCAACATTCCTTAGTACGAGTAGAAATATTAACGAAACTTTATTGATTGATGGTGTTAATATTTTACCTGTTGATAATTGTAAGTTACTTGGTATTAATTTTGACACTCACCTAACTTTTAATCAGCATATCTCTGATATATGCAAGAAGGCGGCTCGCCAGCTCAATGTTTTAAGGCGACGTACGAGAGTTTTAGATTTTCCGAGCCGGATGTGCATTTTTAAGACTTTTATCTTATCTTGTTTTAATTACTGTCCAGTGGTGTGGCATTGTACCAGTATCGGTAGTGCTCGTAAGATTGAAAAAATACAAGAGAGAGCACTCCGATTTGTTTATAAGGATTTTAATAGTACATATGACGAGCTTTTAACCAAGGCGTCTCTGCCATCTTTGCATCTCGGCCGTACACGGCAGCTAGCAACTGAGGTTTTTAAAGCTGTTAACGGTCACTCGCCCACCTATGTTCAGGAAATGTTTACTTTTAAACAATGTAACTATGGTCTTAGGGGGGGAGAGCACATTTTAACCTTGCCCCGTGTGAAAACTGAAAGGCATGGCAGGCTAAGTCGGGGGTTTTTAGGTGTAAAACTTTGGAATGATCTCCCTGTTGATTTTAGAAAGGCAGAGAATGTTAAATGTTTTAAACGTTTAATCAAAAACTGGAGCGGACCCAATTGTAAATGTAGTTTATGCCATTTATCAATTTAATCTGTACAGTCATGTGGATTCCCTCTGTGTAACATATAGTTTACTCTGTTTACATGTTTTTACTTCTCATAATATTTGCAATGTTTACTTTGTTTTTACTGTCGGATCAATATCGGTCTCAGCTAATGTTTTATCGTTGTACAAATTTCCGACTATAAATAAAGTTTGAAATGAAATGAAGGGGATTATTACATTTATAAGATGTAAACTTTTTGATTTATTTATTATATTCTGGCATCTGACATCCAAAAATAAGGGATTGTCCAGTCGAGAGGATGGGGTGATTTTTCACCATCACCATCGCTACCATCAATATCGAAACGATTTCTTGAATTGAAACAATTGTCACCTATGCCCAGGCGTCAGTCGAGCGGTGACAAGCATCAAACTGAACGGAAGTTTTGGTGATGGCTATATGATCAATGCTGGATGAAGAATGGACAGACGTTTTTGTGGCAGGAGTTCTGGGTACGAGTTTACAGACTGGATGCAAACGGTTCACATTTTTTGTTGGTGATAGTGCCCCCGGATGAATTATTATACCAATGTTGCGTCATGATTTTGGGTCCTAGCTGCTGCTCGGGATGCCAAGTGGAACCTTTCTGTCCTATCAGTACGTGCTAGGTAGAGATAATGCAATGCTTTGGACCCAGCCGTTATGTTGTGGAATTCATTGGTAGGGATGTCAGTTTCTGCATCAGCTGTGGACAGAACCTCTTCTGATCAAGTCAAATGACTTGACCTGGGAGGTGTAGAACTGGGCCACAATGACTGCCCGACTTTCTAATTTCAAAGGTCATATGTTTGGTTGTGCAGAAGCATGCTTTTGTCGGCTTTGTTGCGCTATCAGTGCCTCGGTGACTCCGAACGTCCCGAGCATGCAAGCCACCTTTAGCATTAAATGGAATGACAGACATATGGCGAGGGGAAAGTTCGTACTAACATTTGAACACCTATTGACATGATTACAGCTCAATAGGGATAAAGCTGCTACCGAATGAGCTCGCAGAGAAACTTTCTGCACTAAGAATGAACATTTACAGCTGTAAATCGCATCTTGAAAGCTGTAAATCCAGTGCACCAGGTACCTCGAGAATCCATGAAAAGAGGACAATCTGTGTTCCTTCCTATCTGAGAGCTGTTACCAGAAGGGTCAGGTAGACATGGAGCTGTGTATTGACATAAATGGAGATGGGATAGCCGGTCTTTCCGGGCATCATTCATCACATCATGATCTCTAAGAACATGCCTTTCAGCGAATTATTATCCCCAGGTAATGTGTTGCATATTTCCTCCACTCAGATTGTTTTGAATTCAGAATTTCGTATCCGTATTTGTTTTGATTCAAGACACGCCCCATTTTGTTTTCGCCCGAAACTTCGAAGAGTTTGTCCTCCAGCATTTTCACAGCATAAATAGTAATATACCGAGATAACATGAAGATGGTATATCCCACCAGTACGCTGTCCGTTCATTGGCTATTATTTAGAATGGACGATTCGAGTACTAGCGGAAGAGTCTATATCTGCATGCAGGGCTGATATAGCGTATACAGACCAGCATTATGGAGGATGAATACGAGGAAACGGCCGTTGACATTATCTAAGTCAATCAACCTCTGAAAGTGAAAGACCTATTTCCCAGTCGCTATCAATCGTGCCCTATCGAAGGCACAGTCACGAACACAGCAGTATTTCGAGCTGGGGAAAAGCCATTATCATTCAACAAAATAGATGGATCCAAAATATTGCCTGGTATCGTTGTTTTCTACACACTGGTAATACCTGTTTGGAATCAGGAACGAGAATTTAACTGGGCATCCTCAGCATCAGTTTAACCAGTTACGTCGAATCTTGGATATACATGTGTGAAATTACCCGTGAGCAATCTTTACAAATTTTACTCTCGTACTCAACAGTCTGGTATGGCATTCGACAACGTCAGCACACAAATGACTGAGGGCATTGACCGTTCATATAACAATGACAAACCAGGTACATTTGTGAAGAAGATCTTTTCCATTCAAGCAGATCTTACGTGTCGTCGACGTTGATCAAATATAGGAACATGACTACATATCCAGCGGTGATGTATCGCTAAGCCAGTCAACTCTGCCGGTCGCGGTCGCGGAATCGAATTTACAGGGTCAACGAGCTTAATTGCCTGTACTGCGGGTCAAGTGTATATGCATGGCGGATAACTGAGAAAACCAAGAAATACTTCAAAGTCAATTTTGTTTGGCTGTCTTTGTTGACGATTCATGTTGCCAGGTCTAGGATGTAATACTTTGCGATGTTTATTTGGCAGACTTTCACTTTTGGTATTAGCAGTCTTATGCATTGCAAGATACGGAGCCAAAAGACATACCGCTTGGTAACAAGCCTACGTTAAATTATGTATTTGAATTCAATCACCCCCAACTTTGCGGACACAATTGCGGTCATTCTAATATAATTGTTTACCCTCTAAAGTGGTGAAAAAGAACAAATAAATAATACATTATTAGCACGATATTTGACTATTTTGTCAACTTTTTGTCAACCCGTTCTATTAAATTGTATCACCCTCTGACCATATTGTCGAAAATTTCGTTCCTGGTGAAGAAATGACCGTGGCACTTTATCTGCATGAACACTAAGGTTTGCTTCGTCATGTTCATATGGAAAGGAACATTTGTTGTGAAAATTAGCGCCTCTGCTCTCTCTTCCACGAAGCCATTGCAAACGACATCGTTCTGAGATAAATAATAGATTAGCCGTCAGCAGAACTGAATCGATTACCCCTTTTACTGTCTGAGCTACCGAGTTCGTCTGTATGAAAGGATAAAATGAATCCCAATTCTACAGGGAATTTAGATCGACTCCCACTTCTTTTTATAGGAGAGACTAATATTCCCATTTCGATTTAGAAATATAAATCTTACGGGGTTAAAAGATGGTAAACGGACCAGACTTCCTAACGGATTACCCTTCACGTTGTCTCAGAGTTCTACAAATAGTTCTACTGAAGCAATATGTTTAGGAAATACATTTTGAGAGAGAGAACAAAATCAGACAGTAGCACAATTCGAACCCAATGGTTCATACAGTCCAGACCAGAAGTAGATATTACAATGACGAAATATAACATGAGACACCAGAGGTGCTACAACCCGTCAGCACCTTTACAGTCCAGCCCAAGCAACATCTCGTGGCATGGTATATATACATACCAAATTTGAAAAGAATCCGATGGATGTTCTCAAGTTATTGCACGGAAATGCATATAGGATTTTACTACCAGGTGGGGTCACCTAGTGGCGAAGGTGATCGTAATGCAATCCCAGTGAACACCTCATGGCATGGTATATGCATATTGAGAAGAATCCGCTGAACCGTGCTCAAGTTATTGCCTGGAAACGAATTTCAGACGGGCGAACAGATGGATGCACTGACACACAGACGGATGAATAGTTTTCCGTTCGCTGGAGCTTTTGTGCAAATCCCAAAGAGAATGCTGTATTGTTCTCATATTGTTCATCATTTTCGTAGAATAGCGATCATTTATGGGGGCGAGAACACACCTTGTTGTTGATGTAATACAATTTATGTACATGTACTACAAATTATTTTCGTTATCAAGTAGGAATCTGATTCCATTCTATGTTGGACAGAATTTTCGTCGACCTGCCTTCAGTAGTTCTCAGGATATGGGAGTCTGGGGAAAAGAGGACGAACAGACGGACAGACGAGGTGACAGCAATACCCCTTAGCCCAATCGGGCTGAGGGGTAAAAAAGCAGGCATGAGCCATCTCGTGTGTACACAAGAATTTGGTCTATTGAGAGAAAAATACAGATCGCAACAAGCTATTTATACAGATGGTTCTAAAGATGGTGATAGAATAGCGTGTGCTACAATCTTTAGTTCCAGAACTAAAATCTGTGAACTTCCATGTAAAAGTTCTTTTTTTAATATATTTTTTATTCAGGTATGACAATATCGTATTACATGTACACCATTTTACATAATTCATAGGACAAGATTCTCGATAACGGAAGGTATATTTGGTAGAAAGAGTTTCCACACCTGTTTTCTTTCTAAAGACAAACAAAGAGGAACAAATTAGTTTTGAGTATTTGTGAGTACACAACAAAGTAGATAATAATATAAAAAAAATATAAAATATAAATTTTCATCGTAGCAATAATACCCATCTAGACCACCTGTCACGGAAGGCATCGTATTTACACTCAATAAAGTAGCTAACCTTTTCAGTTTCGTAATATTTAGCTAAAAGTTTCTTCATGGTATTTATATTTGGCATCACTTTTTAGCCCACCATCACTAGATGGTGGGCTGTTCAAATCACTTTTCGTCCGTGGTCCGTCGTCCGTCAGTCAGTCAGTCAGTCCGTCAGTCCGTCAGTCAGTCAGTCAGTCCGTCAGTCCGTCCGTAAACAATTCTTGTTACCGTGATTTCTCAGGAACTACTGCATGGATCTTTTTCAAATTTGGTACACAGGTTCCCCTTGGGGTCTAGTTGTGCAAGAAACCTTTTCTGGTCCGATTCGAAAATCCAATATGGCCACCAGGCAGCCATCTTGGATTTCCCCATGAAACCTTGTTACCGCGATTTCTCAGGAACTACTGCATGGATCTTTTCCAAATTTGGTACACAGGATCCCCTTGGGGTCTAGTTGTGCAAGAAACATTTTCTGGTCCGATTCGAAAATCCAATATGGCCACCAGGCCGCCATCTTGGATTTCCCCCTGAAACCTTGTTACCGCGATTGTTACCGCGATTTCTCAGGAACTACGGCATAGATCTTCTTCAAATTTGGTACCCAGGTTCCCCTTGGGGTCTAGTTGTGCAAGAAACCTTTTCCGGTCCGATTCGAAAATCCAATATGGCCACCAGGTAGCCATCTTGGATTTCCCCATGAAACCTAAGTTACCGCGATTTCTCAGGAACTACTGCATGGATCTTTTTCAAATTTGGCACACAGGTTCCCCTTGGGGTCTAGTTGTGCAAGAAACCTTTTCTGGTCCGATCCGAAAATCCAATATGGCCACCAGGCAGCCATCTTGGATTTCCCCATGAAACCTTGTTACCGCGATTTCTCAGGAACTACTGCATGGATCTTTTTCAAATTTGGCACACAGCTTCCCCTTGGGGTCTAGTTGTGCAAGAAACCTTTTCTGGTCCGATTCGAAAATCCAATATGGTCACCAGGCAGCCATCTTGGATTTCCCCATGAAACATTGTTACCGCGATTTCTCAGGAACTACTGCATGGATCTTTCTCAAATTTGGTTTAAAATTAGACATAGGCTGAAAATATATCATTAGCAATATAAACTCAGCAAGAGATACCAAAGTTAACACAAGGCGATTGACAGATTGTAAACTTGTGACTAACTGGGATATATATCCTACTCGGGATATTAAATCCAAGTTTGGATATTGAAATTTATCCTAATTGGGATATTTTGATCGATTTTCATGCTAAACGTCAATGGCGAATTTCAGCATCTAAACAACAAAAACAGGATAGAATCTACTTCACAAAACTGCCAATCCGATTGTATAATTTTGCTGACTTTTCCTCACCAAAATGATTCTCTGTGTTATTACAATTACGTGCATTATTTTTTTTTTGTGTTGTTGTTTGCAGTATATGTCCCATCACTCACCCCTGGTGTATGCCTTTATACGAACACGATAACTACGGTAGCAAAATATGCCAGCTTGCAATCATGGAAGTATAAAAATGATATCCAATGTGGGATATTTTATCCCAGTTGGGATATATATCCCACCTAGCAGTTTACCCCGACCTGTCCACTGAGCAGAGGTGGTGCTCCTAATCAAAACGAGGTTTCATCTAACGACAGCTTTGATTGGCTGACTTAGAGTATTGGGATGTATATGTTTCAGCTTAGAGAGATCGGCAGCCATTTTGACACAAGTGAGTTGGCAGAGATGTTCTCCTGTATTGTTCATTCATAATTTACATAAAATAAAGAACCCCAAGCGTTTTAGCGGACAACACTGAACTAATTTCACTGTTAACACTGATGAAACACGCAAGTATGGTATCGTAGTTTGGAATATTGATTTTCTTTTGGAACGAAGGCATTTGTGAATTGTGTTCATCATCATGCATGGCAGTGTTCGATGCGTGACTCACCCTCGTGGTGTTCCGCGACCTGTGCTAAGTTAATTCCTCTGATAAATCGATCACCGGAGGTGATATTTGAGAAAACAGTGGGGATGATCGATATATTGCAAATCGAGTGAACCGAAAGTCGTGAAGTATGAGATTGAACCAGCAAGGGCCCAGTTTCCAACACCGGAAGGTAGAATATATTGAACGCGACTTCTTTCAAATCCACACAGACGATTTTAGTTAAAAAAAAAAACTTTCTTTAGATCCAGTTTGTGCTGTTTGTAAAATAAACTAAACAATTGAGAACACTGGAATTCTGTCTGTGACGATAGATGATCATGAAGATTGGAAATTTATCAGTTCATTTCTCACTGCCAGCTCATATATGCTTGAAATGGCAACAGTCCATAACCTTCTTTTACTCATTCGTCATGGACACCAAGGTTCCCGATCTAGTTTTGGCTATTTTTACCTTATTATGTGTCCCGACTAATAATGAGAACGTTTTTCTTTCTTTTTTTTATTTTCAAAAATAAAAATTTGATGTGTACTGAAACTTATGTCACTGGTTCAGTATGTGCCCCAGTTTCGAACCACTATATGGTCAGTGCCGGCTACCGGCCTGCTACCAGTATATGTCTCCAGACCAACGGTAAAGTCGTAATTTATGCCTAAATTTCTGTACTATAGCGTGGTATACAAATTTTTCCCGGACAAACTCTGAAGAAGCAAACGGGGTCTCGTTTATTCACGATGTTGTTTTTCTAATTCCGGGTCACACTTCCAGTTCCGAATCGGGCGACCCCTACGAGGGGAAACAACGTGAAACAAAGTGGAACAGGAATAACGATTTCAGTCACCTCCGATATAAATTCATTAGTTAATAGAGAGATTGATCATTGAAAAATGACTTGTCTCCAAAGTAGGCAGTTAAAAATCTTGACCGCCATGGCGAATGATATTTTGAAGATTGAGAAGTATAAGAGGTATTTTCTACTCGGCACGAAATATTGGTTACTATTGCTCCCAAGTTCCAAATCTCCAGCAGAAATGAGATCAATCCGATTTCCACTGTAATAAACCATCTTAAAAAATCGGATTTCTCAAAAAATCTGACAAAACGTTCCCAATAGATTTGTTGGTACAGACAATAGAGTTTTAACATCGATGACAACAACACCACCACTTCGAAAACTGATTTTTTTTGTCTAAATTTTATAATTTTTAGGGGTTTTTTTCAGATCATTTTCATTTTTCTTTGTTTACCCTTTGACCATTTTGGCCTCGGGGTATTGTCGCCATGTGCGTCCGTCCGTACCTCCGTTACCGCATTTTAGGCAAAACCGCTTGAGACACAACCACCAAATTTTCAACACTTATTTATCTAGCGCTAAGTCAGATGCCTATCACAGGTGGCTCCCCTCGGCCCATATTTTACAGAGTTATGCCCCTTTACAGATATATTAATTTCTATTTCTATTTCAGCTGTAATGATATTCGATTTTGTTATCTGTAGTTAAATGTACAAGTTATATTTGCAGATCTGTGTTCAGTACAGCTTATTCGTCCTGGTTCTAAGTTAGACGCCTATCGAAAGTGGCTCCCTCGGCCCATATTTTACTGAGTTATGCCCCTTTACAGATATATTAATTTTTATTTCTGTCCTATATGCCTGAATGTCACCAACTATATCTGGAGAACTGTGTTCGGTATAGCCACTATATTTTGGAAACAAAGGATTACTCAGCTCGGCTTATGGAGTTATGCCCCTTTCAGATGTAATAATCTCTGATTTTGTTATCTGTAGCTGAATGTACAAGTTATATCTGCAGATCCATGTTCGGTACAGCTTATTCGTCTCGGTTCTTATTTTACAGAGTGGTAAGTCAGATGCCTATCGAAAGTGGCTCCCCTCGGCCCATATTTTACCGAGTTATGCCCCTTTACAGATATATCATTTTTCTATTTCTGTCCTATATGCCTGAATGTAACCAACTACCGGTATATCTTGATCATCCCACATAGAACTATCTCTTCCCCATTTTACACTACATATGGGTCTCAGTCACTTGGGGAAAGCCGAGGGGTTTTCATCAGATCAATCTCATGTTTATATATTCATACCATCTTTACAGTAGTAAAACTCGACAACTATGAATCCCTGGACAACACGTGTGCATCAGCATTGCATATCATATGTGATAAAAATTTTTGACAAACAGGATCTACTAAAAATCAGGGGTGATTGAATTATTTTAACTTCCGATCGTATTTTTCTCCAAAAATCGTGGGTGATCGGTTCCCGATAGGGTAATCGTTTTGTTAGAGGAATTACCATATATAAACCTCACAGAAATGAAACTTGCAACGCGATTAAACTTATCAGGGCAAGCAGAATGTAAATTTTAATGAGGTTCGTGTAATATTTTCAAAAATTCTCTGTACCGAACATGATTTAGGGCGAGGTCATGGTTTGCTGCGATGTCAGTGTCATGTTGTGACGACACAACAACAGTTATGAAATTTATCAAATTGTCACCATCATACTAACTTTGACATTAGCCAAACAACTTTTTATGGATGTATATATTTCACAGCATGGGAGGGAAGCGCAAATCCTCACGTCGGCAGGCGGAGCAGCGGAGGTCGCGGATGAGACAGAGGAGGGCTGAGACTGATTCGTCATTCCATGGTCTGGAGGAACCATCCCTTCTGGAGGGAAAATCTTCAAATGCCCAGAGGTTAACAACTCCTCAGGGAAGTCTGTCCATCCCACACGGGGATGTCCCACCGAGGTCTGATTCGCATCCGTGCGTCTGTACACCACCGAGTGTACCACCATCAGCTACACAGGATAGTAGAATTGATGGTGCAGGGCAGACGACCACCACTGACTCGGAACCTTCCGTTTGCACCTCACCGAGGGTGCCATTGCCACCGTGCAATGCAGTGGTGTCAGAATTATGTACAAAAGTTGCAAGAACTAAGAACAAACGAACAAACCAAATCACTTCAAGAACTATGAACAAGCTATTGAATAGATCTGTTACAAACAGTGAACATACAAATCCATGCAAACCTTACATACCTGAACTTCCTGTTGATAAACAAACAGACAAAATATTTGTTTCAACACATGACACTCATTATGATGATGTCGTAGATGCTGAAGGAGAACATGAATCAGCAAAAACGTGTCCGGGTATAATTTCACAACATATATTCGAAGGAAACACAGATATTTTGAGTTTGCCAGTACCAATACAGGGTCACTTCGACCAAAGCCATCCAAGATTTCAGGACAATGCTGGTAAACAGTGTGTAATGAATAGTATATCAGCTCTCATATACAGTCAAGAGAAACCAACAACAATTTGGACATCAAATGATGTAGACCAGATACTTGTAAATGGAAACGAAATGTATGAATCTTTGCAGCAAATTAGCACAATCCATCATGATCTCCTAGCCATTACTGACATTCCTGGGTATGACAATACTCGACAAACCCTAGATGAACTACAGTTTGTAACACTGGCTGAAGCATTACATGCTGCTTTACTTCAAAACAGTAGTGATGCTGCTATTGTAACATTCAAAGGAAGTACATTCATTGTAATTAAGCAAAATAACATGTACTGTGTTAGCGACTCTCACTCAAGAAACTTGACCGGTTCTGTTGATCCAAATGGATTAAGTATTGTGCTACATTATTGTGACATACACGATGTATCTGAACATTGTCTTCGTCTAGCACAATCAATGGCTTATCGCGCAGATGATATTTTCGAAGTCACAGCTGTCAAGATATCGAGGATAAGTTCAGACAGTTGTATTGATCAGGCACCAAAGAGTTCTGAGAAGTCTACAGGATTGACTGAAGAAACGGCAAATGATAGACTTCTGTTATATTTTCAAGATCAGAAAAAAGACAAATGTTAAAGAAGAAAAAATCTTCAACTAACCATAAAAGTGACGAAACAAAATCTTGTACACGGCGAGAGTACATGCGTGCGTACATGAAGAAAATGAGACAAACAAGTTCAAAGAAAAAAACATTGAAAGAAACTGACAAAAGACGCAAAACCAGTGCTAGAGAAAAATATCCAGAAAAGCACAGAATAATAGATGTCCAAAGTAAACGAAAATCTAGGCAAAATGAACCGGAAAAGCACAGAGTAATAGATGTCCAAAGTCAATGGAAATCTAGGCAAAATGAACCGGAAAAGCACAGAGTAATAGATGTCCAAAGTAAACGGAAATCTAGGCAAAATGAACCGGAAAAGCACAGAGTAATAAATGTCCAAAGTAAACGGAAATCTAGGCAAAATGAACCGGAAAAGCACAGAGTAATAAATGTCCAAAGTAAACAGAAATCTAGGCAAAATGAACCGGAAAAGCACAGAGTAATAAATGTCCAAAGTAAACGGAAATCTAGGCAAAATGAACCGGAAAAGCACAGAGTAATAAATGTCCAAAGTAAACAGAAATCTAGGCAAAATGAACCGGAAAAGCACAGAGTAATAAATGTCCAAAGTAAACGGAAATCTAGGCAAAATGAACCGGAAAAGCACAGAGTAATAGATGTCCAAAGTAAACGGAAATCTAGGCAAAATGAACCGGAAAAGCACAGAGTAATAGATGTCCAAAGTAAACAGAAATCTAGGCAAAATGAACCGGAAAAGCACAGAGTAATAAATGTCCAAAGTAAACGGAAATCTAGGCAAAATGAACCGGAAAAGCACAGAGTAATAGATGTCCAAAGTAAACGGAAATCTAGGCAAAATGAACCGGAAAAGCACAGAGTAATAGATGTCCAAAGTAAACAGAAATCTAGGCAAAATGAACCGGAAAAGCACAGGGTCATAGATCTGAAACGTAAGCGGAAATGTAGACAGGATTCACAGTTTTTAGAACAAGAAAGATTGTTGAAGAAAACAGTTAGACTTGATCCATTGTTTTTACAAGCGGAGTCAAAGGCTGATTTGACCAGAAAGAGACAACTGCGACAGGATAGAACTTTCCTCACGATTGAAAGAATGAAACAATATGAAAGAAGAAGGCATGTTACACAAGAAGAAAAAGCCTCGGACAGAAAACGAAAATCAGCAGATCGAAAGAGCCAACAGTATTTTCAGCATGAAAAAGAACAATGTAAAAAAAGACGTTTCGGACATGATATAGACGGATGTATCAATGTTTTCTATAAAAAGACAGAAAAAGGACCAGAATATGTGTGTACCTGTTGTCATCAAACATGGTTTAGAGAAAGCGTAACAGAGAGTTGTCCTGTTCCTATATTTCAAACATATAAAGATTTCTATACAGGATACAAATCTGTAGATGGAAAGGAATGGCTTTGTCACACATGCTTATCCACATTAAAGAAATGTAAAGTTCCAAAACTCTCTGTTGCCAATGGGATGACCTGGCCTGATAAACCCCACGTGTTGAACTTGCACCCTCTCGAAGAACGGCTTGTAGCACTTAGAATACCATTTATGCAGATAAGAGAATTACCACGAGGTGGACAGTATTCAACAAAAGGCAATGTAGTCAACGTCCTGATTGACATTCAGCCGACACTGAATGCATTACCAAGACAAATGGATGAACATTTCACAGTTTCTGTAAAACTCAAGAAAAGACTCCAGTACAAATCGTGTGTGTTTTCTGAAAATGTGCGACCAACTGTTGTACTCACAGCTTTACACTGGCTTATGAATAATAGTGAGCTGTATAAGAATTCTGGTCTGGCAATTGATGAGAATTGGGTTAACGAGACTACCAATAGTGCTCAAGAAATTGTTCAAGAATTCACCAGATCACAAAACTTAAACGGCGGACTTGCACATAGTTGTTCAGACACTGCAAATGGTAAACAATCTGAAATTGTTTAATCAGAAGCATTTACTGATCCTGAAAACGAGTTAGAAGATCAAGATACATTCATCGAAATCCATGAAGATGGTCGCATTCAAGGCAATTCCGACACACTCATCGACCAAACAAATCTTGATACCAACAAAGGCCTAGTTTTAGCACCTGGCGAAGGACAACAACCACTTAGCATTTATCATGATAAAGATGCCGAAGTACTCTCTTTTCCAACAATATATTGTGGACAGAAAAGATTAGAAAACAATGACCGGCAGGTACCTGTATCTTACAGTGACGTTTCAAAATGGGAACTGCGAAGTGTTGATCGAAGAGCCGCAACATGTGTTCCAAATCTCTTTTTCAAACTGAACAAAATACAAAGGAAACAAGTGGTTGATAAAGTCAACTTAGCTGTTCGAAGGAAGAAAAGTGAAGGAAAGAAAATTACAGCAAAAGAAGCACGAAACCCTGAAATTGTTGACAAGATAGTTAACTTGAATGAAGGTTACTACATTTTTAGAACACTTCGTAATTCTCCAGCATACCTTTCTTCAAGAAAAAAGGATGTATTTGCTATGATTAGACAATTAGGACTCCCAACATGGTTTATGTCATTATCTTCGGCTGATACTCGTTGGACAGAGTTACTTAAAACTTTAGCTGTCTTAGCTGGTATGCCGTGTTCCGATGAAGACATAGGAAATATGACATGGTCTGACAAAGTCAAACTTGTTCAAAAAGACCCTGTAACAACGTCCAGGTACTTTGACCACAGAGTGCAAGTATTTGTAAACACTGTACTTAAGAGTGAACACTCTCCAATTGGAACGGTTGGATGTCTTACGGAAGAACTTGATGCTAAAGGTCACATACCGTATAGACATGTATCCACATGGGATTTCTCGACTCTCTATACTACAATCCCTCATGAGGACCTTATTGACCGTATAAGTTCATTAATAGTATCTGTGTTCATGAAAACTGATCGTAGATATATTAATGTCGGAAGCCATAAAGCATTCTTTAGCTCGACTACATACAAGAGATATCATTCATGGATGTTTCTTTGTTTATAGAGTTGCTTGAATTTCTCATTAAAAATATCTATGTGAAATTTGGCAACACAATATATCAGCAGCATATAGGTATTCCAATGGGTACTAATTGTGCACCCCTGTTGGCTGACCTGTATCTGTTCTCTTATGAATATGACTATATGCAGGCGCTTTCAAAAACCGATCCATTCAAAGCCCGTTCCTTCTCATTCACCAAACGCTATATAGACGATCTTCTCGCTGTGGATAATCGCTATATAAATGACGCAGTGAAGGATATATATCCACCTTCACTGGATTTGAAGGAAACTACAGATAGCCCTACAGGCACATCTTATTTAGATCTCTATCTCTATAAAAATGAAGCGGGCATTCTCTCTCGTCGACTTTATGACAAAAGAGATGATTACAATTTCGACATCGTAAACTATCCCTTTCTGGATAGTAATATTCCAGTGGGACCTGCATATGGCGTATACATATCTCGCTTAGTAGCATTTGCTAGATCCTGTGTTAACTGTGATGATTTTAATCAACGTCACAAAACATTGTTGCAGAAACTTATAAAACAGGGCTATTCCACCAAGCGCCTCCACTCAAAGTTTCTCAAATTTGGCGATACATATCGCATGCTGATAGCAAAATACGAACGTAGCGTGCAAGATCTATGGCGCTACGTTTCGTAACATGTGTCTAATTCCGCTTAACCCGGGGCTAGGGGCCGTATGAGCCCATGTACTTCAAGATCCTCATGGTACTCATATGAACAGTCACAATCAAAGCGTGACTGAGGTACATCATTTTTAGATGACGACTCTATAACGAATATTATGGATTAAGAATACTGATCAGCGATACGGATTTGATATTTTTGGAACATCATGATGTCTTGCCGGCATCATTGAAAACTGTTGACCGCTTCTCTCTTGCAGGAAACAAGCCTATGTTTATGTATACTATGATTGTCTTTTTGAATTTGGTGCTAATACTGTTATGTGGAAAATGGAATAGGTCTTTGGATTATGGACGCGGATATTCTCTAATGGACGACGGCTGGATTATGAATGACGGACTAGACGCTTGTAATTTTAACCTGTGTATGCCTGGATTCTGCTGGTGGACAAGTTGTCCCCGAGGCCGGGCCCCTGCACACCCAACAAACATAATGAGCACAACTAAAAGAAAAATATGAAGACAGACCCGAGGAACCTTAGTGCAGGTTTCTCGGCCGAGTCTCTAATAGTTCGAAATGCACTAAGACCTTTTTCAATCCAAATGACAGATATATTTCTGACAGCAAAGCAAGGCCACGACATCAAACCTTGCAATATTGCGCTTGATGATTGTTTAGCACCGAATTCTACATGTAATAATTTCAAAATTTCTAAGTGTGGACACCGTGGATGTCTCACGTGTCCACTCTTTAATACTTCAGCTTCATTTAGTTCCGCGTTAACTGGTAACTCATATTCTGTTAACTCGTATGTTGATCTTAGTTGTTCTACTACAAACTGTATTTACTTAGTTTCCTGTAAGAAGTGTGGTCAACAGTATGTTGGCAAGACCACCCAAAGACTCCATCTTAGGGTGAACGGTCACAGAAAATCCGTTAGGAAAAAGCAATTGCTTATAGGTAGGCATTTTTCTGGACCCGACCATGGCTGGGATAACTTTAGTATTCAGATCATAGACGTCGTCTATCCATCTACTAAGGATTCCCCCTTTGGATTTGAGAGAAAAATCCGAGAGCGGGAATTATTCTGGATGCTAGAACTTGGGTCAGTGTTTCCGTTTGGTTTAAATGATAATGTCAGTGGGTTCGGCAATGCTACAAACCGCCGTTCAAATATATCCAACATTACCCAACTATTTAAACCCCATCAACGGAGACAACGCAGCCATGGTTGGCGAAAGTTTAATAGTTCGATGATTCACGATCATATCACTTTAAATTACTTAGTGGGTTTAACTAACGCACCCAATAGTATACATAGCTTACGTACAGTTCTGTATGCGTTACCTCTGAGAGCTTTAAATCAAATAGCCAGAGATATACAGCAATCTGCGTCTTCAGGAAATATAATACCATCAAAATCAGTAAAGTATGTCAAGATATAGCGTATTTTCGGTTGTATCGTCCAGTGAACATAATCGAAACATCTCAAGATCGGCTTTTCTTGAAACTCAACTACTTAGATAAAGGACTGGACATCATTAATTTACCTCGAATCCTGAATGATCCAGAGGTACGCAACGCTGTACCAAACTATTTTAAGTTCACAGAACCTCCTTGCATTTCATATAAGTATACTAAATCTATAGCCACCAAAATATTCAATTACTCCAATGCTGTCAAGGAGTTTGACTGGAACTTATACACGTCAGGAGGCTATAGTTGTGATTGTGAATTGTCGAACTTTATCTATACACCATGCAAACATATTGTGACTGGTGACCTTGATGTGGTGAGTGATAAGGATCTGAAATTACTCCTGATGAAAGGACCTAAATATAGAGAGCCAAGAAGAATAAATCTGAAGGCGGACCAGAAGATAGTCCTGTCTGCATTAGAACAGTACGTTATTGATTGGTCTAAGCGAGAAAAAGTTGAACCTACAGTACTCGCTGATTGGCTGGACCTCACCAAGAGCAAGGTCGTTGAAACAATCCGCCATATTGACAGCAGTTCTCTTCCCCTAGCAAAACAAGTACTGAGAAACCTCAATTCGCAAGAAGTTCTAGCAAATCTCCAGAGTAAATTCGTCATAGTCCCAGCAGACAAAGCTCCGAATAATATAATATTCATATGTAAATATTACTATTACCAGGTGCTGGTTAAAGAATTGAGTGTAGACATATCTTCATCAAATACGTCTACTTACTCCCAAACTGCATTTACTCTGGAAGATTTATTTAACAATCACAAAAAGTTTCTCAAGGAAAGAGGTATTTGTCTTCCAACCAATCATAGCGACATACCAAAAATATACTGGACTCCCAAAATGCATAAATCACCATACAAAGCTAGATTCATAGCTGGTTCTAGAAGCTGCACCACCAAGCTTCTTTCAACCCTATTGACGAGGGCCCTTCACGAGGTAAAAGCATTTTGGGAAAGGTATTGCGCCACTATTTTCAAGAACTCTGGCGTTGAATGTATGTGGATATTGAAAAACTCAAAATGTCTTACGGAAGAACTTGATGCTAAAGGTCACATACCGTACAGACATGTATCCACATGGGATTTCTCGACTCTCTATACTACAATCCCTCATCAGGACCTTATTGACCGTATAAGTTCATTAATAGTATCTGTGTTCATGAAAACTGATCGTAGATATATTAATGTCGGAAGCCATAAAGCATTCTTTAGCTCGACTACATACAAGAGATATCATTCATGGGATGTTTCTTTGTTTATAGAGTTGCTTGAATTTCTCATTAAAAATATCTATGTGAAATTTGGCAACACAATATATCAGCAGCATATAGGTATTCCAATGGGTACTAATTGTGCACCCTGTTGGCTGACCTGTATCTGTTCTCTTATGAATATGACTATATGCAGGCGCTTTCAAAAACCGATCCATTCAAAGCCCGTTCCTTCTCATTCACCAAACGCTATATAGACGATCTTCTCGCTGTGGATAATCGCTATATAAATGACGCAGTGAAGGATATATATCCACCTTCACTGGATTTGAAGGAAACTACAGATAGCCCTACAGGCACATCATATTTAGATCTCTATCTCTATAAAAATGAAGCGGGCATTCTCTCTCGTCGACTTTATGACAAAAGAGATGATTACAATTTCGACATCGTAAACTATCCCTTTCTGGACAGTAATATTCCAGTGGGACCTGCATATGGCGTATACATATCTCGCTTAGTAGCATTTTGCTGTGGATCCTGTGTTAACTGTGATGATTTTAATCAACGTCACAAAACATTGTTGCAGAAACTTATAAAACAGGGCTATTCCACCAAGCGCCTCCACTCCTCAAAGTTTCTCAAATTTGGCGATACATATCGCATGCTGATAGCAAAATACGAACGTAGCGCAAGATCTATGGGGCTACGTTTCAACATGTGTCTAATTCCGCTTAACCCGGTTAGGGGCCGTATGAGCCCATGTACTTCAAGATCCTGATGGTACTTCATATATGAACAGTCACAATCAAAGCGTGACTGAGGTACATCATTTTTAGATGACGACTCTATAACGAATATTATGGATTAAGAATACTGATCAGCGATACGGATTTGATATTTGGAACATCATGATGTCTTGCCGGCATCATTGAAAACTGTTGACCGCTTCTCTCTTGCAGGAAACAAGCCTATGTTTTTGTATACTATGATTGTCTTTTTGAATTTGGTGCTAATATTGTTATATGGAAAATGGAATAGGTCTTTGGATTATGGACGCGGATATTCTCTAATGGACGACGGCCGGATTATGAATGACGGACTAGACGCTTGTAATTTTAACCTGTGTATGCCTGGATTCTGCTGGTGGACAAGTTGTCCCCGAGGCCGGGCCCCTGCACACCCAACAAACATAATGAGCACAACTAAAAGAAAAAAATATGAAGACAGACCCGAGGAACCTTAGTGCAGGTTTAATAGTTCGAAATGCACTAAGACCTTTTTCAATCCAAATGACAGATATATTTCTGACAGCAAAGCAAGGCCACGACATCAAACCTTGCAATATTGCGCTTGATGATTGTTTAGCACCGAATTCTACATGTAATAATTTCAAAATTTCTAAGTGTGGACACCGTGGATGTCTCACGTGTCCACTCTTTAATACTTCAGTTTCATTTAGTTCCGCGTTAACTGGTAACTCATATTCTGTTAACTCGTATGTTGATCTTAGTTGTTCTACTACAAACTGTATTTACTTAGTTTCCTGTAAGAAGTGTGGTCACCAGTATGTTGGCAAGACCACCCAAAGACTCCATCTTAGGGTGAACGGTCACAGAAAATCCGTTAGGAAAAAGCAATTGCTTATAGGTAGGCATTTTCTGGACCCGACCATGGCTGGGATAACTTTAGTATTCAGATCATAGACGTCGTCTATCCATCTACTAAGGATTCCCCCTTTGGATTTGAGAGAAAAATCCGAGAGCGGGAATTATTCTGGATGCTGGAACTTGGGTCAGTGTTTCCGTTTGGTTTAAATGATAATGTCAGTGGGTTCGGCAATGCTACAAACCGCCGTTCAAATATATCCAACATTACCAAACTATTTAAACCCCATCAACGGAGACAACGCAGCCATGGTTAGCGAAAGTTTAATAGTTCGATGATTCACGATCATATCACTTTAAATTACTTAGTGGGTTTAACTAACGCACCCAATAGTATACATAGTTTACGTACAGTTCTGTATGCGTTACCTCTGAGAGCTTTAAATCAAATAGCCAGAGATATACAGCAATCTGCCTCTTCAGGAAATATAATACCATCAAAAATCAGTAAAGTATGTCAAGATATAGCGTATTTTCGGTTGTATCGTCCAGTGAACATAATCGAAACATCTCAAGATCGGCTTTTCTTGAACTCAACTACTTAGATAAAGGACTGGACATCATTAATTTACCTCGAATCCTGAATGATCCAGAGGTACACAACGCTGTACCAAACTATTTTAAGTTCACAGAACC
>JAVTVY010004951.1:0-41279 GCA_036873755.1 Hanleya hanleyi
TCGAAGTGGAATGGATGTCAAGATTGGTGGAAACTCACAGTAAGATCTTACAGCGACATGTAAAATGGGGTAGTGATTGGTTAAGCGATGATAGCATGCTCTTGGGGACTCCAAAGTATTTGTACACAGATGTACTAGATAATACAAAGCTAGCAATAGTCTATACATCCTATGTAACTCACAGTTTTAACTTCGTCTTCTGGTACCCCTCTCAGTCTGGCGTAAAACTCCAAGTGTTCTCGTCCAGTCAGTAGTGCATCAAGGGCATCAAACTGAGGACAGTAACCTATTCTCTGTCTAACCTTTACCATCTCTGTCAGGATACTACAAACAAAGCAAACATCACATAATTAATGCTATAATAATTCAATCACCCTATTGACATTCAATCACCCTACTGACATTCAGTCACCCGCGTATCACATTAGGCACACGGGTTCTCGTCGGATCACCGAAGTTCAGCAATGTTGAGCTCGTGACTTGGACTGGGCTGACCAGTGTCCAGGATAATACGAACTGTGGACACTCTCATGTTCTGGAAAATGTAGGCACCGTCTTGATATGAAAAATGTTAAAAACGACATTAAATCCTACTCATTTGCTCACTCAGTCAATCTATTAACATTCAATCAACACCAGATTTGACCTCAAATTTTGGTTAAGTCAATCTATTATAAATAATGTCACTTATGCATTTCGGTATGGTTCGGTTTTTGTATAGTATTACTTGACCAACTTTAATACTGACACTCTAGAGAGAGAACTCTCCAGCTGTGAAAGGCACAAAACGAACTAATTGCCCATGTGACGTTGTGCCAAGTTTAGAAACTGGGCAATGCTTAAACACTGGCAATACTGCAAACATCAGGATTTAGTTATCAAAGTGGCTTTCAAAATATTGCAAATCAGAACAATTTTAAAGATTTTATTGTCTCGGATTTAAATAAGCATTTGCAAACAGACGGCATCGTCTGAAATTAAAAGCCTGGGAACATAATAATACATGTAGAGCATTGTCAATGCAAACAAATGGTTCACTGCCTAAACTCAGCGTAATGTCACATCGGTCATGAGGTCATTTCCTGCCTTTTGTGACTAAAGCGATTGATCTGTGGACAGTCTTACTCCTTTCTAATACATTTGATTACACTAATATTCTGGGTGAGAAAATGTACTTCTTGCGATTTTATTATCAGAGGTATTATCGTGGCCAAAATGTCCCACAGACTCCTTAAACCCAACAGGAAATTATGGACAACATAATAGTAAAGTTTATACATTTGATGGTAAACATCAAGATCAGGTTTTAATGTGAATTGTCTCCATGTCAAGTCAAACTGTTGGAAGAACTGGGTGTAAATATATTGCATTCTTCAGTTGATTGAATTTCATTTGAAATTAAATTGGAAGCTTGCACAATAGAACCAGGAGATCAGTCGGAAGCGCTATTTCTGTCAGTGGATTGGTTAACTGGGCCTAAATCAACAACCAGGAAGTAGCAATCACAGAATCTGATTGGATAGCTTGTATTGTGCAATTTCCCCTCCCCACTCCTTCCTGCTTGGGACACTGAATAATCCTAATTGACTCATAGAAAACAGATCAGTTCAAAATGTGATAAAGCAGAAAAGAAGGCAACTGAAATAATGAGTACCTCAGTCCATCCAAGTGACTGGTTCCCTTGGTGACGGCAACATCGCCTGTCAACATTTTAAATGTGGTTGTTTTCCCTGCACCGTTTATTCCCAGCAGGCCAAAACATTGTCCTTTAGGAACTCCAAAGCAAAGTCTGTTCACGGCCTGGATTTTCTTGTTTTTCAGCCGAAGCTTGTAGACTTTGGTGAGGTTTTCAACTCGCAGGAAGTCATCATTTGCCTCCCCTGAAAGAACTCTTGTTCTCTCTTTGGCCACGTCGATGTCCTCATCTTCCAAGGGTTTGTTGTCAGACTCAATGTGTCTGTAAACGAGAAAATTATGTTGTGGCAAGTGAATGTTTCTGGCTGTGTATAAATTCTGCACATTCAGGGATGGTGAGGAAATAGGCATCATGTAATCAAAGATGAAGCATTATAGAATTGAATCAGAAATGTGAATTTGAATCTTGTAGATAACAGATGTGAAACTAGTGGTAACTTTGACTCAGGATCTATCAACTAACGTAACTACAGAAACAGACCACAACACATATGTATTCCATGCAACGAAGATCTCACAGTGAAACATATTCTTATGGACTGTATAGATTTTAAGATTGTAAGAAACTCTTTTTATCGAGCAACTACTTTAGAAGATCTTTTTAGTCAGGTGAAATAAGACTGTATCTTAGGTTATTTGAGAGAAATCGGTTTGTTACATAAGTTTTAATGTATGTATGTTTTAAAGGGTTTGATTACTAAGTTATTAACTTGAATACGTAGAATTTTGTTTGATCGTCGCTATATGGCTGAAATATTGCTGAATGCGACATTAAACCTTAATTCTCTCTCTCTATAGGGACAATGTCATCTTATTCATTATCCAGTGAAACCTGTTTAAACCGACCATGTTTGGAGAGAGATAATTAGATTCAAGGTCATATTCAGCCCATGTTTGGTACCAGATTATAGTGTCGGTTTGAGAGGTTCTGGTTTAATATCAAGGTTCAAACTCATTAAATTAAAGTATTAGGACCATAGATAATGTCAGTATTTAGAGGTTGGATAGTTTACCCAAGTGTCGGGATTCACCGATTTAACTGTAATTCAATCACCCCCATTTTTGTGAACAATCCACAACATTCAATCAGTTGTTCTAAAAATTTGGATCCCTCCCCAAAATCACAATAAAAATCACAAAAATAACGAAGATATAATGGATTATCTGCATGATTTTGGACCATTTGTCAAACTTCCTATTCTAATAAATTTGATAAAACCTTGATTCATGGTGGAAAATTTTGCTTCCTTTGATTGAATTATTACAGAATTAACAAAAATATACAATAATGATTATTAATTAATTAATACCAAAATTACATGTATTAATGATCACTAGACTTCATGCTTCTCAAAGTTAAGCAACATTGAACTCGGTCAATACTTGGATGGGTGACCGCGTGCTGAGCTGGCTGGGCTGATTAGTGTTCAGGATAATAGGAACTGTGTTCACTCATGTTCTAGCACATGTAGGCACTATCGTGATATGACCGAAAAAATGTTGAAAAAGACGTTAAATCCTACTCACTCACTCACCCATTCTCTGGGGAGATTTGATAACCATACTGTATTCATACCTGGGTTTGAAGAAGAATTTGTACTCAATAAGGAGATTCAAGATGAAGAAGAAAGTCCCCAACATGGCCATTGAAAACAGATTCCGACCAACTTCATCCCATTCAAATGGACTTCTGGAGAAATCTTCCCCTGAAAGTAGAGAATATACAATAAGCATGTTTTGTGTTACAGTGCAGGGTCAAAGAAATTGGAACTCTTCTGTATGGAGGGGGTAATTTAGTCCATATACAGACCATTTGGTTAGGGTCAGAATGTCAGTCAGAGATATCAGAATATATAATACTCTATTTGCTGGGTTCAATTCTGTAGAAAAAAATGTACTGAATTTGGACCAGTGTGAATTTGTCTTTATTCATAAACTTGATTAGCATACTTATTTCATAATTATGATCAAAGGGAAAGTTTTCTAGGCAGTCTGGCCGTACCATAAGTCACGCGAGACAGCTATTTTTATCTTCCTATATGGAGAGTTCCACTGCTTTTCCCATCTTAAAACTTGACTATTGCAATACAATAATACACTTCCAGTCATTCCAGTAAATCACAGAATCATATCTCCTACAGGTGGAAATCTAGCTATAAACAGAATAATTACACAAAATTATGTTAGAGAAGCCATAAATTATCTTGTTTTTAGATTACATGTACTCGACAAAGCTCAATACTGCTGTGAATTAAATTCCTTCGAGGTTGGAGGCTTAATTTGATGCAAATATAAGAAAGTCTTTGCTAATTCCACAATGGGCCACACATATACTGTATTAACCAGATCAAAAGGACCAACAATCCATTGAAATGGGTACAGAAGATACAAGACCAAAGAGGGAGAAGCAATAAAGAGAGCCCCATTTTACCATATCTCATGGACATGTCCTTAATGAGTTGGTTTTTCGCCATATCAGTGAGACCTCTGCCCAGACAGTAGTGAGGCAGTAGGAGGAATACTTTCTTCAGAATCTTGTTTGTTTGCTTCAGCTCCTGCAAATCATACAGACATGACAGAGGATAAGGATTATTTTCAACATACAAAACTGAGATGATTATGGTTCAAAAGAGGATCCCGCCCCCTACAAACCGGTCGATCTTCCATGTAAGTATCTATAATGTTCAGTCTATTGTATTATTGAAAAGGCTGATGTCTAGACTCATTGTTGGACCCAGATTGACTAATGTTGTCCTTTGTCTCATGATGCTTACATAGAAGATGGACCTACAAACCCCACCCCACATCATCATTCAGGGATGCCCATACAGTTTCATCATCAAATTATAACTGAATTGTCTACTGAAGGTTAAAACACAATTGAATAATTCCACCAGCAGTTTTCTTAACTTCGTGAAACGCTCCTAACTAATTTCATACTTCCCATATAAATGCCAGTTTTACAATTCAAAACATTTACACCTCTTATCTGAGTAATATGAAGCCATATATGTTTAACAATTTCATGCTCCAGCAACACATTCATTAAAGATAGTGCCACGGCACTGTAGCTCATCTGGCTGTAACTGGAGAAAGCAGCTGTAAGAAATTTTTACTAAAGAACTGCAATAGATGAGTTTCTAACTTGTGTTGTCCCCCCTGAACACTAAATGATCCATGTAGTAATTTCCTGAGATTTCATGATAACAAAGTTTCATGGGAAATTCAAGATGCGACCATATTGGATTTTCGAAATGGAACAAAAAAGGTATCTTGCACAGCTGGACCACAAGGGGAACCTGTGTACCCAATGTGACAAAGATCCATGCAGTAATTTCCTGAGAATTTATGATAACAAAATGTCATGGGGAAATTCAAGATGGCTACCTGGTGGCCACATTGGATTTTCGAATCGGACCAGAAAAGGTATCTTGCACAACTAGACCCCAAAGGGAACCTGTGTATCAAATTTGAGAAAGATCAATGCAGTAGTTCCTGAGAAATCGCGATAAAGTTTCATGGGGAAATCCAAGATGGCTGCCTGGTGGCCATATTGGATTTCCGAAAACGATCACAAAAGGTACCTTGCACAACTAGACCCCAAGGGGAACCTGTGTACTAAATTTGAGGAAGATCCATGCATTAGTTCCTGAGAAATCACGATAATGTTTCATTGAGAAATCCAAGATGGCCACCTGGTGGCCATATTGGATTTTTGAATCCGACCACAAAAGCTATTTTGCACAACTAGACCCCAAGTGGAACCTGTGTACCAAATTTGAGAAAGATCTATGCAGTATTTCCCGAGAAATCGCAATAACAAAGTTTCATGGGGAAATCCAAGATGGCCGCCTGGTGGCCATATTGGATATTCAAATTGGACTAAAGTACACATGTTGTACAACTAGACCCAAAGGGAAACCGGTGTACCAAATTTGAGAAAGATCCATGAAGTAGTTACCGAAAAATAATGATGACAAGATTTCACTGGCAAATTCAAGATGGCCGCCATGGCAGCCATATTTAAAATCGTATCAACACCGCATGAACAAATTCTGGTCTACTCATTAGGGGGAACATGCATGCCAAGTTTCAGCTTAATCGGTCAAGCGGTTTCGGAGAAGAAGATGTTTACGGACGACGCACGACTCACGATGGACGACACACGATGGGCGACGGACGACGGACAATCAGGGCATGACATTAGCCCATCGGGCCTTTGGCCCAGATGAGCTAAAAAGATAGTACCGGTATTGTCATTTAAAGAATATTCAGCAAATATTTATTTAGTAGTTGAGATCAACTGTGGTGAACGTCTTCTGTGAAAAACATGACAGCATCTGCACTTGGATCCAGTGCCTGAGGTACACTATCTTAGAATTTTTATCGCACTGTGACGGCTTGTAACGTGACACCATGAACACCTGGTGATGCCATCTGACGTCATCTCAGTCATTTCCCATTTTCATCCTGTCCTCTACACTGAATTGAAGAATCTAACAAAAAATAGTCCATACGATATACAGAACTTCACAAAATGAAAAGCCTTTGACAAATGTTGCAGGCGATCATCATGTTTAGTTTACTTGAACAGCTAAAAGCACGCTACTTCCTCTTTAACTACAGTCATCAGAGTACCAAAATAACAAGGGAAAATTAATTTACCTCATCATCCTCCTGTAGGATCTCTAGGATGAATGTAGCCATGGTGGAGACTACGCCGAAGAACACGTTAACACAGGATAGGATGACAAAGGCATAACTCGGGGTGGAGAACAGCTTGGAGAATGGGTACATCATTGGAGTTATAGACCACCTGAAATGGGAAGATATTTGTTCAGTGCATGATTGGAGATCTCCTCTTAAAATCCTGTTCTTCATATTGACTTCATATTGAAAAGGCGTTATTCAATTGGGGACATCCCTCCAATCGAGGACTGTCCTCGTTTGACTACATTGGAAAAGTGTCTCCTTTAAGAGAAGTTTCATCAATTCCTTGTACAACACCCTTTTCAATACGCAGTTTTCTCTATAAGAAATGATGATTAAAAGACTGTTTTTCTTATAGGAAACGATATCCCTAAGAGCATTCATCAACAATGGAAAACAATATTGCAACATTGTTGCATGCTGGCTACAATGTTACATGATGATCGCTACAATGTTGCACATGAATGTCCTATTTTGCCTATGGGTGTGTTATAAGCAGGGAAGTGGTGGCCAATGCATTCTAGCTAATCTAATCTAAGGATGCAGACTTCTAGTTACGTAATTACTTCTGGCCTTACCCATAGAGTAGTAGCAGTGCCAGTAGACAGGGGAAGTTGGTAGATGATACATAGGACTGTTCATTGAAAGCCAGGAATATGAACACACACAATGTGGCTGGTACCAAGTAATTCACCTATAACGAGATGATTAGCAAACATACATTTTGAGACATTCAAAGTCTACAATTGAATTAGATGATATACAAATGTTTGTACATGTAAGATCATAAAATGACAATCTCACATTTTTTCAGCTTTTAAGGAAAACAAAACAAGGAGTAGCATATATATGCTTAATACAGATTGAGGAGAATTTGGAGGGAAGTAAGGGCCAGCTATTGAGTGTCACACTTGTGGGTAACAAACACTGTTGAAATCGGCTCGGGTTTTGTCAGATTCATAAAGCCGTGGATAGGCCATTGGGTATGCATGCAGACTAGCACAATTGATTGACTATATATTGAATCGAATCTGTAATATAACAGACCATGCAGGAGACCTGAATAATGTGGCACACAGTCAATTGCAATTAGCAAACTTTTTGTTGATGAATTTACTTGCTTTTCCAGCATGTCCCGATAGCTACATGTACAGCATCAGTTAACTGTAATTTTAATTTTCTTGTCATGATCATCATTTTCCATGACTTCTTTGAGGTTACACATTTTAAAATTGAAAAATTGACTTTCCACGTCTTCCAAGTCCCATACGAACCCTGTATCTATGAATCCATTTATACCAAGCTACATCAGTACACTCATGTATTTTATAATGCCTCTTACCAAATCCCAAGCAAAGTTGGCCACCCAGTAGATCATGGGATTAACTCCGCTGACAAACTGTAAATGTTTGGAGTTTGAGACACGTTCCTCTATCAGGAACAGGACGAAACTGGCCGGTATGAAACTCATGGCGAAGATAACACAGATAGCCACGATCAGATCTTTACCACTGTTCAGTCTGAAAAATTGAACGAGTGAGTTGTAGTATCACAGCTGGCGTGAGACTAAATAAAATATTATACTCATTCTGGTAAAAGGTGCATTAAGATTTGAAGAAATTAGATCATCAATCTCAAAAATAATGTGTTAACTACCCATCTAAACATGTGATACATTCTATGGATATATTCTATATGACCCAATTGAAAACTAGAAGCAATATGATACAATTGACACATTTTAACACTGAACAAATTTTAACCAATAAAGTGACATGCCTACCATACAGACACAACAGGTGACACATTTTAACACTGTATAATCTAACCAATAATGTGACACATATTTACCTATAACATGTACCAATAGGCCTGTGCTGTGAAATTTTCTGAGGACAACTGTTGCAGGTTACCATGATTAGCAAATGACTAACTTACGTTAACCTGTTATCTGTGGTTCAGGGTATTATGTGGCAACACAATATACACTTATTAACTTGTGACGGAGTCAATACCATGAAACCTGGACCCGAAAAGATCCCGCTGAGCTGACCTGACCTCGGCGTGCGGCCTCGGTCAGGTCAGCTCAACCAAGTCTGGCCAAGGGTGCAGGTTTCATGGTATTGACTTCGTCACAAGTTACTAAGTGTTTTATTATACCAATTTTTTTTTTATTTGAGGGTATCCATCAATCTCCCCACCCATCGCTGTTCTAATTTTGACCTCGAATCAGAGAGTAATTGAGCGATTTATCCCTTCTACCATGAAGGGGTGACCCGCGGCTGAGTTTGCTACCGCTCAGACGGCACATGTAAACACTGATCCCGTGATCTCAATATTGACTCCTGACCTCAAGTGCTTCGCCTGACAAATACGTCACCCGCACTGATTGAAAATTATTGACTCGTCGCTGGCTAGAGTTTGACCAATGAAATAACAGAATCCCCTCATGAATATTCAAGAGGCATAATAAAATATTATGGTAACCCGTCTTCTAAAACTGAAATTGGTAAACCTCCAGGAAAACAGGGTTTGCTGTTGATCATTACAGCACAGGCCCATTACTCATGAGTGAATTGGTAACTCACAGTTTATCGTCAAACTGTTGTCGTGTAAAGTTCATGGGGTGATTGACGGTGGTGATACCGTAGTCGGCGGGATCTTTCCCGGCAGATAACTGACTCCTCAGTATAATGTTATTCATCACGTTCATGTATGATACCCCTGCCACCCAGCCTTTATTATTGAACCAGACCTACAGAACAATGAAACAGTGGCTCAAAACATTATAGAATAATAAATTGATCCTAACGAAGCATGTCAAAATTTTGACCATTTTTCACCCATGCTCGGTCCGACTGGGACGGGCTGCAGCCAGATTTTATTATCGGTGCGGTCGAAAGTTCATGCTAGCCCAGTCCTTTTGGACCGTTCCAAAACTTTCTTTTGGCTGCCTTATGAATAAAGTTGTTCATCGACTAATAATGCCCACGTTCAGAAAGGACCGATCTCGCTGCAGGGAATGGGGGTGAGTGAGTGAATGGACTGGTTGTTTTTGGACATGGGACCGGTCCAATGCTGAGAGATTTGGATCACATACATGGTCTGTTTTTCAAGCAGAAATGCAAATAGAATGGTCCAAATTTTGACATGCTCCCTAAATGTCTACTTGTCATAATAATTTAACATCATACACATTTGTTACGCAGTGATCCCTCAAATTATTCAATGATCCTATCAAAATTCAATCACCCCCAACTTTGGGAACAAAATTCAATCGGCTGTTCTAATAAATTTGATAATGATAAAATCATTGAAATAATGAAGAAATACTGCATACATACAATATTTTGAACAATTTTGTCAACTTCTAATACCAGACCACTTGAGTTATAATTTTGCCAAGCATGCCAAGGCGTGAGATTTGAGTATTTTGAGTATATTCACCCAGGAGATCAGAGTCCCTCAAAAATGCGAATTTCTAGGCATCATTTCATACATGTACAATTTTTTGCATTTTTGTTTCAGGGGAAAGAGAGAATTAAGGTTTAACATGGCGTTCAGCAATATTTCAGTTATATAGGGACGACTTGTTTCATATAACAGCCTACCATTATACATTTCATCCTTTCCCAGGGCTGTAAATGGATACTATATAACCAAGTCTAGGAAAATTTTGAAAGTACGGACTCCTTTTTCTGCAAACTGGAGTAGTTTTGAATGATTCTTGGTTATTTTAGAAGTACTTTCATGAAAATTCCCAGATGCACGAGATTCTGATATAGCTGCGTGAGAGCGTGAGACAGATGCCAAATGGGTGAGTCTCACACCGAATGCGTGAGGACTGATAGATCGTCAATATATTTGATCACCCTCATATTTCATGATCATAAATTTCACTTTCTGTGACTGAATTATTAGAGGGACTAGGGAGATCGCGTGCCCTTTCTATACTACTCATCGCGCACTACTCATAGCGCATGCGCAGTTGACCCATTCTACTGTAGGGTGCAAGCCTGGCCCATGGAATCTGAGGTAGTGAAAACCCAGGTCTCTCGCCCCACCCTATCCCGCGCCACACCTATGCGACCCGCTGTGCAGTGAGTAAAGCGGAGTAGGAGGAGTAGGACAGTAAAGCGGAGTAGGAGGAGTAGGACACGCCACGGATTATACTAGGTAGATTACCATAAACATGTTGAGCAGCTCAACAGGAGTTGCATCAGAGCTGAGGTATGCTATAATGTGTATTTTTCACTCATCACAGCACTTGCGGCATTTGAAGTCACAAAACTTTTCAATGGATGTTAATTCCAATTCTTTAATTGGGTATAGCGTACATTTTCTAAATTCACCAATTTGTGGGTGATATTGATCACCAGCTTTCAAGCAATTTTCGTTCAACCTTCAGGATTGCAGCTATCCTCACCTTGGCTAAGTTTCGGACTTCCAGGTTTTCCAGGAAAGTTTCCAGGTCGACCCAGAACTTCTCGTCCCCCGTGACCACCGTACTATTATTGTTTGCAGCACGAGTGAGACGGTCCAGCCAGTACTTGAGCTGTGTTGTGTTCAACTGAGCAGAACGATTGATTTCTCCAAAACTAAGACCTCCATATCTGAAAATAGTGTCACAAACCATTATCACCAGTCCATGGTACACCTACATCATCCTCCATATATATGTCTATACTCAATATGATTAAAACACATCGATCCAGACACTGATTCTCTAACTATATCTGATGTCCTTCCTATCTCAAGGCCGTTTGGTGACCTTCTAGCAAGAAAGTAACATCATATTTAACCAATCAAAGGAATGTGTGCCATGATGTGATTGGACAGACTTTTTCTTACACAACCAACTCACCATTTGCTTTGTATTTATCCAAAATAAATTGCTTAGGACATAGGGTTTTGAAAACAGGCCAGGGTGATATAAACACAACCACATGGGGGCATTTCACACAGTGAACTGATTGTCAACTTGACCAGATTCAAGTTGAAATTTGAATTCATAGCATCAGCACTCTCTGTCTTAGTATTTAGGAGAGGCAACATTTTTCTGGTTTTCTGCAGAATTTTGTTCAAGATCAGACTCGAGATAGGGAGATCAGATCAGATCCAGTTTAATAGAGAATGGGTTTCTAATCTGTTTTTAATCAGTTTGGTCTATACTGTACTCTCGACTCCATACCAGACCTATATTAAAATGGGTGTACCTTTGAAGTCCCCACTCTACCGCATTTTGCATCAGACCACAATTTTCATGTCTGGCAAAAGACTTGCTTCAAACTCCCTCAAATTGAATAATGTTGAGCATGGGATGGATCAAAGCCATACGTTTTGATGTATGGTCAATTAATCTTGTAGAGTTTTTACATGTCCAATAACCTGAACCAGCTCCCGGTCAAGTATGGTTATGATATATGAGATTTCTATAAATATTTCAGCTTGGATTAGGTAACCATGTGTCCAGGACAATGTCATGGTTGGGCCTTGATAGTCGAACAATGAGTAGGGATGATACACCAACCTCAGATACATTTCAATGACAATCGTGTGATTTGTCATCTAAAAACTGTAATCGCAGAATTTCTCTTAACCTGTCGAACAAACTGCAGAAGTAAGGAGTAGAAATTCATATCTTGATAGAAAAAATCAACTTTCTGGATTGCCACTTTTTACATCACATGTTCTGATTTTGTCATTTACCCCCAGTCTTAATGGCCTATTTTCACTGCACAGAACAAACCACATGCTTCGACTGCAGTCCAGAATATCAATGGTAAAACATTACATACACAGAATACTATTATCCATTTACCTCTTCTTGATATATGGTTGCATGGTTTTGACGAGCCAATCACTGATGTTCCTGCCAGTCATGTTATACAGGTAGTCAGATGAGGACAGTAACTTTTTAGATGGTGTTGGACCACCAGCCCCTAGTGAAAGGAGAATGTAAGTTTTGAAATGACAGTTAGATAAGCTTTTTTAATAAAAGAAATTCTTAATAACAAATCAACGAGAAAATGATGGGATATTGGTGCATGGTTCAGAATGACAAAATAGTGGAAAAGAGATCATTTTTTAAAGTCTTATGGTCCTCAGCAAACATGAACATTCAAAATTTGAAGTATCTACCAAATAGTCCCCACACCCCCATACTTTTTTATGCTAAATTGTTGTAAGATGTTATATTTGACATTTAACAGCAGATACTGTTTTTGGGAATGTCAATGTTCGAAGTTGAAAATATTTTCTTGAAACTCTCTATTAAATGCATGTTGGAAACGGCGAATGCCGTGACCTGCAGACTCATAATGCCAGAGTCTGATTACGATCGTTCATAGCGAGCAACTGTAGCGAATGTTCTAGGTGACATTTCCATTGTAATGCCAACAACGTCACAAAGCTAAACGTAATGCCTTGGTTGCAGTCATGATGATGTTGTCATATACAATTATTGTGCAATGTATGTCACAATAGGACATCTGACACAACCGACTGATCATTCTGACATCAGGCGTCGGAGGTTACAGCTTGAGAATGTTCTTCACCACATTACTGTGTTAAAAAATCCAATTTGATGCTATTTTTTGGTAGAACAAATTATCAACTTGTTCTTTGAATAGCTTTTCTGAAAGTTTTCATGCAAGCATGCTAAGGGTATTTGATAGAACCTTTAAACTGCCCTAAACCAGAATTGTGACATTTAATCCATCATGTAATTGAATTCAGAATAAAATAATTGAAAATTTCTGTATCATTCTTACTCACCTGCTGGGCAGACCTGCCAGCCTGTGTCACATGAACATGGCGGTGACTCCTGGGATATGTTACCAGTTTGTGCTGATTTAGACCACTTTGTGTCAGCATCACTACCACAGCTATAGCCCCTATAATTAACCATGTTTGTGTTCAATGTTAAAGGAATAGACAACCTTTGATAAGCGTATATTGCAAATGAAAGAACAATTCCAGGAGTGTCCAAAACGATTTTTATTTCAATTTTGCAATTTTTTCCAACCGAATAAGAAGCCGTCAATGATAAATTCTGTGGCTTGTAAGGGCGCCGCCATTACGGCAAGTTTAGTGACGTCACTGGGCCGCAGAACACTGCAGTGAACTGGGAGGAAACACAGTTTGCCATGCACTGGAATAATCGCAGCCCAATAGGCCAGCAGGTGTGGATACATTCTTGTATTCTGTACCCTGTAAATACTGGCTAATGTTTGTACAATAACAATGATCTTATCCTTGTTGAGAAATCGGGGTTGATCTGTCGTCTAGACTGTCTAAGTGTCAAAAAAACACACAGCATCGAGTTGTCTGATAAAATATGCTTTCGTTATAGGCTAATACTTTTCAGCTGATCACTATACGCCAACATGCGCCAACATAATTCGGCAGTAACTCACTGAGATTGTTTAATGTAACCGAAATTGGGAATAATTCTGATTTCTGTGTTACCAATTCAAAGAATCGAGCCTCAACAAAGACCGGCACTCAGCCAGAAAACGAAACTAAATCTGCCTTAGCTGGAGGCTCATTTCTCCGGGAAAAGATTGTCCGGAGATTTTTCTCACCGTTGAACTGTTACCGAAAGAAACTGTTCAGCATGACACGGCCGTTAAACACCCACCCAAATATCTAGCGTGCGAGAAAATTTACCTGAGAAAGTTTATGGAATAAATCCTTGTCAGCTAATGTCAGCATTTGCACATGTGCTCGTCTGATCGTTTCCTAACAGGACATCTCACAACAGAGCCGACTAAACGAAATCCGCGACCCGGCCGGCTTCTACGGTATATACATTGTACATCCTCGACCGATTTCTACGGTAGATCGTCTTCAATGGGCTCGAACACGCCTGACACTTCTTGTATCCCTCGACACTGCCCCCAAGCAGCGTAGATGAAAGCATGGTTTCGCCCAGCCAGCCATTGTCATCAGTCAGGTTAAAACTCCAGGAAATGCAAGGCGTCGGATACTTGGAAAAAGTTGAAAATCACTTGCTGCCATGTTTGCTCTCTGGCCCATTGACGTCATGAGCTAGTTGTCACGTGAACATCACTCGGCCGCTCATTGGTTAAACCATAAAGATGGCATAAAGATAGCGGCTCCCTTCATTCAACACATCTGGTTATTTTCCCAATGTTTGGGAGTATTTTTCTTCGTTAGAAAGAATCTCAAAAATAGGAAAAAAATATTTTTGGGCACAGTTTGGATTGTTCTTTCAGTCGCAGTTTACGTTTGCCAAATGTTGTCTATTCCTTTAATATCCAGGTAAATAATGCAGGACTAGTTTGCAGACGAGCGCAATGAAGATTTTGTTTCATCTCAATCCCTTGTATAGGTGAATGACAGCCGATTTTTTAAACCAGCCAAGACTGTTCAGTGAAGAGCGCCACTACAGACGTATTCCAAGTTCTAATCATAAAGAAATTTATCGTACCCAGGTATAATAAAAATGTTTAAACTGATCGATCTTATTGCTAGTTGTGAAGACTGACTTTTCTTATTTATTGGTTGCGTCTTGAGAAAATTCATGACATGAGTAGGCATCAAACAGATTCTGAAGTTTGGAATGTCATTGTATTATAGTACATGTATAGTCATGCTGTTGTTGACAATCAGGCATATATAATAGAAGGTGATTTGCACCTCTCCTCAGGTTTATTTCTTATATTACTTTCCCTTAAACTTTGATAAAATTGTTAGAACTTGAGTTTTAAGGCAGCTATTAATTTTGTGTAACTTACATGTTGAATACTGTATGTTGAAATTTTGAGAATACTGATTTGAAACTTACTCCATGTCGTAGGCATCAGGATTCATGCAGCGGTTCCCCACACCTGTCCTGGATAGCAACGTGTCCTCAAAACTGTCAGCTAACGTCGTTCCAGGTGCATCATTACTGTGGGAAAAAGTGAGTGGGGGAGAGAGTGAGTAGGGTTTAATGTCACTTTCAAAGGATTTTTCATTAATAGTTATGACAGGGCAGTCCTAATGCTGCCATTTTATAGTGCTGACCCTGTCTTGTCATGATAAACAGACACAACGTCCAGCCCAGTCACATTATACTGACACTGAGCCAATCATCTTTGTTCCATACTCTTAATGCTGAGCATAAGCGAGGAAACAACAAATTCCATTTTCCAAGTCTACAGCCTGACCCGGCCAGGCATTGAACCAAGTACATCTCGCTTTTGGGCTTATGTTCTAACCATTAGAGCCCCGCAGTGCGGCCTACTGTATCGAATGAATAATTTAGAATTCTTCTAAACTTATTTTGAATCACTAATTAGGTTCATTTTATACAGGAATGAAAGCAAATCTGTCCACCGGCTGAAAAAAATTATGTAAATCAAGACAAGCAGATGGCATTATTCTTTGAAAAATACAGTGAACATCTTTGCTGACCATTGAGACATATACCTGTAAAACATGTATAGATGAGGTTCCCCTTGAGAGGGGACATAGTGCCAGGGGTGGAGCTCTAGTGGAGGTTCCTCTGTTACAGGGGGTATCAGTAAGGCAAACAACATGGCCACACAGACAAAGATAGCAGGAAGAATAATCTGAAAGAAGGAATTAATGTAATTATAACATACAGTCATATAATTCAATCTCCTCCAATTTTGGGGACAAAATTCAGTCAGTTCTTCTAATAATTTCACCCTCTAAAATCATTGAAATAACAAAGAAATAATGAATTATCTGATGATTTCGGAGCATTTTATCAACTTCCTGTTTTAATAAATTTGATCACCCTCAGATTTTATGGTGGGAAGTTTGACTTCCTTTGATTGAATTATTAGAAGGATTACTATAATTAAAGAATAGCTTCAATTCAGTTTGGATCTGCTCATTATACATTACATTCAGGTTACCGACTCATATCGTCCTCATGGAGAATTAATTCTGATGTTCTCTGGGTGACTTGACACTGATAACGTTTCAGATATGCCATCATAGTACCCAATACAGGCAGATATATGTACATGTAGTTCAGAAAGAACAATCTAGTTCAGAAAGACAGTTCAAGATCACAAAGATGGTTCTGGTTCAACTTCAGAAAGACAAGTTCACAATGACAGTTAAAGTTCAAAGATAGTTATATTTCAGAAAGACATTTCTACTTCAGAAAGGCAGTTCCAGTTCAGAAAGACAGTTCAAGTTCAGAAAGACAGTTCTAGTTCAAAGATAATTTTGGTTCAGAAAGACAGTTTTAGTTCAGAAAGACAGTTCTAGTTCAGAAAGACAGTTCTAGTTAAGACCGTTCTTGTTCTGAAAGACCATTCTACGTATGAAAGATAGCTGTACATCAGAAAGTTCACAGCCAGCATGACCTTTCACTTATTTCAGACAGTCAATAATGAAGTTACCTCACAAATAAATCCTTTCTTGCTACGCCTCATATGGTGGAAACGTTTGATGAAGAGGGCGAGGAACTGTCGACCAATCAGACTCCACCCTGCCACTTTACTCGAACCCGCCCCTCCCATGCCACCCATAGATGTATCCACAGGGGCAGACATAACAGATTCTGTAATACAGCAATGGTCATACGATATTTCATAGAATTCACAAACATAGTGTTATTTAAACATAACGATGTATAATATGACAAGAAGTACAATTTCTATCTAACATTCAACAATATACAAAATGTTACTAAGGCCATAAAAGTTAATCATATGTTTCTTAAGTACTGCCGCACGGATGTTTTGACCTCCACCCAACCCTTTTCATTGACACTGACATTGACATCCCAACCACTCCATTTTTTTAAAAGAAATACTTGAGAAACATTCAATTAACTTTTTATGGCTTAATACATGTATAATCATGATAATGACATAAAATTCAAGTCCTGGAAGTAGATGAATTAGACGAAAAGAGGGTTCTAATCAACAGGGGATTCCAAAAGCGGTTCCAATGAATGGTTCCAACCAGTGAGGGGTGCCAACAGGGGATCTTGGCCAATCAACTTAGCACAACAGCTGGGTGAACAGAACAGACAACAGCCAGGAGGACTCTTTCAGGACAATATCATGCATGCACCAAACTGAATAACATACAATTGAGGCACACTGATTAGGGAGGAGTTTGAAATGAAATGGGCAGCATTCACAGATATCAGCTAATCTACACACAAACTTTCACATCTTCAAACATCGTGGTAGTACAGAATTTGAAATTAAGTTCTTCATCTTAAAGAGTAAGCTCAGCAAACTACAAAATTAGAACATAATAGCAAACATGTACCTCCATTTCCTTTGTGTTTGGCTTCAAAAGAAAATAGTATGGACGCATCATATTTGTGAATAAAGTATGACAGAAATAAGCATTATTTTGCCTCGGAACATACAGCTGCAAATCTAGAACCATTTCCCCATTCGGAACAGCTCAAGCATTCTAGGAAGCATCACTATTCGAAGAATTGGATTGGCTTTGATTGTGTCCATTTTTTATGAAGAATATATTACTCTGCTGGATACACACACATGTTGTTCTCATGTTCTAAAATTTACAAGGGTATACATGCATTCAGCGTTCCTCGCTTGTGACAAGCTCTGTTGAATGAATTGTAGAACATTGGGCTCTACATGCAATTCTGAGCTTTTATGGCATCCCATAATGCAGTGAGCATTGGGGGGAATTTGTGAATGGATAACATGAACAGATCTAGGACATCATGAAAACAGTGGAATGAATTGAGAAAATAGCTCAATGGGCTCCAATACCCCTCGGCTATCAGTTATTGTCTACAATCAGCAAACATGCATTGCATCAGAGGTATTTCAGAACTATAACACCTAGGTTAGCAAGAATGTGATCCATTATGGTTGATTGTAGTTCTCTCATGCAAGTAATACATAGCATGTTGGGCCAGGTCAGTTTTTGCTAATGCCTAATTGATGGGAAAAATTTGTGCTGAACTTCTGGTACAGCATGACAGAATTCCTAGCTCTTAATATACTCTCCTATTTATCTCTTCATACTGCAATCGAGTAATTTGATCTTGGAAATATAGATCAAGGTGATGCATCTTCTCGTCTATTCTGACTATTCATTTTAGACTTAACATATAGAATTTGAACTTTAGAAAATAGGCCGAGGGTCAGTCATAGTCAATATACTCCATGTCCATCATCCAGTTGCATATGTGGTATAAATTTGGACAATGAAGATATAATCCTTCATGAAATATCGTACCGGTACTAAATAGAATCTGACATGGACAAAATACATTGTAGGTCAAGGTCATTCATCTTCAATACACTTCTGGAACATCACCAGATGTATGTATAGTATTAATTTGAAAAGCCTAGCTACATTTCTTCATGTTATATCATAATAAATAGTATAATGACCTTGAAAAATAGGTCAAGGTCAGTTAGCTGGGATAGGATTCTAGTCAATCACCATTTGCATGTGATATGAATTTGGAGACCCTAGCAAATACTATAATTTGACCTTGTTAAATTAGGCCACGGTCACTCATTTTTAATAGGCTTCTGACCCATCACCAGCTGCATACATGTATGTGGCTATAAAACTTTTTGAGATATAATACCTACAAGAAAGATGGAAAGATGAGCAGACAGATGATGCCGCCGATGAGAATACCTTTCAGGCAAATTACCTGAGGGGGAAAAACTCCAGTTACAAGAACTTCCAAATTTTTTCTCAACAATAAGACAGACGACACTGGTAATTAACATGTGGTAAGTTGGACATATAGCCATGCTCTAGGTGGCATTTCCATTTTAACATCAGATGCGTGATGGTAATACATTATGCTATTTATTTATGTCATGATGTTGTCATCATATCCAGTTGTGGTAAATATTACAGCAGAAATGTATCAACATATAGCAATGTTCGCCCCAAAGCAATGCATTGTTGAGAGCCGTGAAGGGGCAAATTGCACAGATATGCTTTGACAGAATGCTATCTCTGACTTGCACAAAATTCAAGTTAATACTTTAACAATGGAGCTGCTCCGATAGCACGGACTGGTGAATAGAGACTGCGGTTCTCAGTGATACATGTACGTTCATAAGTCTCTTTCCTATCTCTTTAACCCAGGAAATATTTTAAATCAATAAAAACTGGACTATTTCCAACATGAAGTTGACAATATTGTCATGAATTAATGTAAGCATACGTAATGGTCCTTTCTTGGAATAGTCAGATAATATGATCCATTTTTACCATATTTACATCATTTATCAATAGTTGAAAAAACTTACCTCATGTTAAAGAGATAGGAAAGAGAGTGGCTGAACGAACCGCTGTCCCAATTCAACTGCCTGTGCTATCGGAACACAGCTCTATTGTTAAAGGATAAACTTCAATTTTGTGCAAGTTGGGAATTAACAGTGTTCACATTCCAAAATGCAATTTCAAAGTCAATTTGTCAGAAACTGGTAAATGTACCAAATGCTCATAGAACGTAATCCAAAAATTGTTGCAAGCAATGAATACAACATTTACCTACCACCATCATACTGAATCAAGGGGATGTCATCTGAAAGTTATAATTCAACCTCATATTTCACAACACAGCTATTATAAACAGGGTTCAGGTCTTCTCAACAGCCATACCGAGAAGGTTAATGTACCTTTTGCACATTATTGAGTGAACAAAGAAGAGCTTGTCTATGCAGTGACCCGTGACTGGTGATAACTGACACAATGTTATTCAACTATTCAAAGAAAGTGTCATTATGCTTAGAATAATGTATAATTTGTCAAATGTTACAATAAAATATGTCAGCTATCACCAGTTTAAAATATTGTCCTGAATTAAAAGATAGGGCAAAGTGAAATTATATGAACTAGCAGCTGATCAACTGAAGTCATGGGTCAGCTCACAGGCAGGCTTTCCTTTCTTCTCTCCGAAATGTGCAAACAGCAGATTTGAATACCAAATGAACCTTTACAGAAACTCTGCGATTGGCTGGATTTTCTTTCAATTTTCTCCACAGGCCAATGAAAATCCAGGATGTCTATTTGAAAATTTAAATTGACCAATCAGGTGCTTCAAAACTTTAAGGTATCTCATTCAACATTTGAGTATTTTATAGTAAAAAATGTAGCTACTTATGCATAACAAAAATTAGACCAAAAATCCATTAATGTTAATGAGATGCAAAAAGTGAAGAAACTCAAACCTCTCCACTTTTGCATCTCATCAACATGTGAATATGGATAATTTTAGACAATTTTTTTTGTGCATAAGCAGCTACATTTGTACTATACAGTACTCAAAAGTTGATGTTTTGGTAAAGAGACAAAAATGTAGCTTCCGGATGCAATCCCCATAGTCTTGGGAAAGCATCTGATCACAACTCGTCCTTTGATCCCCTCAATTTTAATGTACTTCCCATCATTGAATTATTAGTTTACCTTATTCCCAAGTTCCCTGTTTGTACATGTTATGCTGACTAAAATATACGTAGATAAAACTTTCTCAATTTTAAAATTATGTTCTGGATCAGCAATCACAAAATGATGCAAGGGAAAAAAGGATTTGAATAGAATCCCATCAAGTATATTGAATACAGATAAATAAGTGTAGATCAGGATGTATAATAATGTAGATAAGATACACACCATTGTCTAGATCTTCTGTGGACTGCAGTAGCTCGTGGCTACCCACGGATGAGGGACGTCCGAAGAATCCTCGGCATTTACTTCGGAAACTCAATCGTGTCACTGGTCGAGGGATTTTACCTCCTGTAACACCAGACATGTACATAATCAAATAATTTCTAACAATAACCTAGTCAAAGATGATAGGACTAACAGAATATCAAACTCACCATTCAACTCTGTTTAGATCAGTCAATTAATCTTATCACTCAGCTCTGTTTAGATAAATCAATCTCAATACTCAGTTCAGTTTAGAACAATGTCGCCACTCAGCTGTGATTAGATCAATCAATTTCACTACTCAACTCAGTTTAGATCAATTAATCTCACCACTCAGCCATTTAAAACAATCAATCTCACCACTCAGCTCTGTTTAGATGAATCAATCTAACCACTCAGCTGATTAGATGAATCAATCTCACCACTCAGCTCTGTTTAGATGAATCAATCTAACCACTCAGCTGTTTAGATGAATCAATCTCACCACTCAGCCCTGTTTAGATCAATCAATCTCACCACTCAGATCTGTTTAGATGAATCAATCTCAATCTGTTTAAATGAATCAATCACACCATTCAACTCTGGTTAGATCAATCAATCTCACAACTCAGCTCTGTTTAGATCAATCAATCTCATCATTCCGCTCTGTTTAGATGAATCAATCTCACCACTCAGCTGTTTAGATCAATCAATCTCACCACTCAGCTCTGTTTAGATGAATCAATCTAACCACTCAGCTGTTTAGATGAATCAATCTCACCACTCAGCCCTGTTTAGATCAATCAATCTCACCACTCAGATCTGTTTAGATGAATCAATCTCAATCTGTTTAAATGAATCAATCACACCATTCAACTCTGGTTAGATCAATCAATCTCACAACTCAGCTCTGTTTAGATCAATCAATCTCATCATTCCGCTCTGTTTAGATGAATCAATCTCACCACTCAGCTGTTTAGATCAATCAATCTCACAACTCAGCTCTGTTTAGATCAATCAATCTTATCACTCCGCTCTGTTTAGATCAATCTGACTAACCAGCTCTGTGTGAAGTTCTATCAGTTAATTCTCTGTTTCCATTGAATCAACAATTTCAGTGATCATAGTAAATTGTAGATACTATACACACCACTATTTCACTATTGGAGAATAAATATCCTCATTGAGTCTTGTACGCTAACCAGTATTTCTACTGTAAGGGCTTCCTGATTAAATCAAAGTCATATGTCCTATCCTTTGCAAAGTGGAATTCCTAATCTCTCTAATAATTCAATCCTCCTATCAAAATTTAATCATCCCCAATGTTGTGGACAAAATTCATTCGGTGGTTCTAATAAATTTGATCACACTCTAAAATCATTGGAATAATGAAGAAATAACAGATTATCTGCATGATTTTAAACCATTCTGTCAACTTTATGTTCTAATAAATTTGATCACCCCCAGATTTTATGGCGGGAAATTTTACTTCCTATGATTGAATTATTAGAGTGATTGCCATAATGTTGAACAAATGTGATATCAAATTTGTTATCAAATCATGCACGTATATACAAAATGAAAGCTCGTGTGAAACACGGGCAAAGAGCATTTTCCCAGATAATTTTGTGACACATAATTTGGTACTCACAGGGCTTTGGATCTCCCCAATTTGGAAATACCCCTTATTATGGGTGGCAAATTTTTTTTAGGATGAGACAGAGGGTGGGGCACATACCCCTGGAGGATGAGCAATCACGAATCATCCCTGGTAGAAGTGCCTCGGAGAAGGGACTTCTTCACCAATGGGCGAAACCCAGTGTGAGGCAACACCAACTTTATTTTGCATTTCATGGACCCACCGACATTAAAAAATCGAATAAAAATAAAATTTCAAATTGCCACTTTTATATTTCCTATGAAAGTTTGAACATAAAGACTTTAACCCCCTTTTTATTTCTGATTGTATGAATTAGGCTGTTGTACTCTATCTGAAACAATGCCAGCAAATAAAAATGCCAAACAACAAAAAATAAATACCTTTCACTATAATTTTCACTGTAAGTCAGTGAATTGTTGTTGTTGTAAAATGCTGCTAATATTACTTAGGCAATAAGGACATTCAATGTAAATCAGGAACCTTCACTGGCTGTGTGATCTATCACTCTGTCTTGGTACCCATATTTCGACAGTGATGCAGTATGTCAGAGCTAGGAAATGGAGGGTGTTTTAACAACTCAGCCGATTCAGCATGGTTTAAGTTACTGTTGAAGCATGAAGCTGTTGGAACAAGTGCAAAATTCGTTAAATTGTTCTGGAAGACAACCACAGCCACAACAAAATGATGACAATGTTAGATTTGGAGTGTATGTTGGCAGTTAACATGTGACTTAACATACAGTTTTTGACCTTGAGAAAACAGCTCAACATCAGTCATATTCAAAGAGTTCAGGTCCATCATCAGATGCATATATGTGGTATCAATTTAGAATGCCTAGCTATATTTCATGTTATATCATAATATAAAGTATATAACCTAGAGAAAATAGGTTCAGTCAAATGGGATAGGCTTCTAGTCAGTCACCAATTGCACAAGTATGATGAATTTGGAGAGCTCATCTTCACTCCTTTAAAATTTATTGCTTGTGCTAAATTTGACCTCGATAAAACAGGTGAAGGTCAGTCAATTTCATTAATTAGGCTTCTGATCCATCCAGGATCCGAAATAGAAAACTTTTGATGACCTGCTGGGTTTTTTTTGCTTCAGAGAAAAATCGCAGGTCAAATTGAACATCACCTGCTATTTTTATAATTGGACAGTTATTGTTTTCAACCTGTGCAACCTGTGCAAATTCAGACGAAAATAGTTAATTTAACACCATACAGTAAGGATCATTCATTTGTTAATTTTCTTATGCATTTTATCTATCCAATTTCACAGGAAAATAAACTATAATTTGAACCATCTCTTGTTAATATGCATGTACAGATTGACAGCCCTTATTAGTTACTAGAGACTGTCTTGAGAGTGAACATTATTGAATTTTAATGGTGTGATTCAGGTGTTACAATACACACTCCACAAATGTTGTAACTCGCATGGGAATATACAATTATGAAACATGCGAGTTACAACATTTGTAGGTTTTCATCAATTCTGATGTAGATTGCCAAAAAAATTATACCTATATTATCTTAAAATGACAAGTCAATGTAGGTACATACCCACTTTATCACCATACTTTATTCATTTGTGCACAGTTTACTTAGTTCTTGCCAGATAACCAGATTATGTATTGTTTTCAACAATTAGAGTGTGTATTGTATCACCTGAATCACATCATTTGTAGATCGCTGTCAGGTTATCACTTAACAATTTCTGAAAATGACAGCATTTTAATATCTGTCCCACCTGACTGACATAATTTAATGGCTTTAATTCTATTCATAAATGTGTATTGGCTAAGATCACATTATACCTTGTATATATACATGTACTGTGCGTATGGAGCTGTTTGTAACTTTGTTCACTGCTGAAGATGCTATAACTAATAGCGAACTATACAGAATGAAATTTGTCTACTCGGAGTTGATTTTCTTCTCTATTATTGGAAAATCATCAGTGGTTCCAATGGATTACTTCAATTAGATGTACTTGTAAAAATTTCCCCGGTGGGATGTGCCATATAGCAGGTATGTAGAAGTTCTACTTCAAAAATCTTTCTACTTTTTCAGTTCAAAAAATAATTATATTGGTAACTATGCTGTCAAAATGCAATGGTATGTGCAATTTCACATCTCGAGTTTCAAATAAATTCTGGGGACCTCCACATAAAACAAAAAATTGTGCCATTAACTGAGTGATAATTTGTGATTTTATTCATTGAAAATTGGCCAGAATGCATCTCCAGAAATCTGGAAGCCCAGGGCTATGTCAGTAATGGAGAGAGAAATAGCACTGATTTTGGAAATGAAGTGTTTACTTTGTTGACACAAAGTCTACTAGTCCACTTATGTAAAGTGCATTATGCAATAAGTCAACAATTACAGGTCTTATTACCTGAATGGTCAACATACAGTCCTATAATATAAGGCCTGAAAGGTAAAGCAGAATAGCAGTTTTACAGTACATGTATGTCTATTTGACAAAACTGGTCGAACTTCAAGCTCACTTGAATCCTTTCTCCATACTGACCAGACACTCATGGCAGCATATTTTCTCTGACTGTATTTTAGTTATGTGTGTAAGAAGGGGTTGATGTAGCCTTGATTTAGATATATTTAACTGACTTTACCCTGTGCCACATGGTTATGCCAGCACTAACAGCACCAATGTCCTTACAATCCATTTTTAAAACATAATGTTAATAAAATTAGTAATTGTAAAAAAGAATGTATAATGAGATATAAATCAAGCATTATGTTAATGGGCTGCAAAATCCGTATGAGAGGTGGGCCTTCAATTTCAATCAATCAAAAAAAAAAAACTTTCAGTCCTTTGAAATCCTTTGTCTGTCTGACAATAATAAACTTCATGAACAGTTGAAACACCAATAAGTTTACTGTCTATAGTTCCACCCAATGATGAACAATATCACGAACCTACATGATGAAGCAAACTCCTCAGATGTGGCCTGGGGAATGTATAGATATTGGACTCAAGTCATGAGAATTTCATATATTTAAAAAAATGGCCATTTGGCCGTACAAGGGATGTGAATTATAACACTGGGAATGTTACATTCATGTTCAGCAAAATAGAATTAATTTCCCTGATTAAGAAGCAAATTTTCATTTTTGTGAAAACAAAATCTTATTTTGAGATGCAAAAACGCGTCTCCAAGATTCGCCAACACCACCAAAATCTTGTCAGTTCTTTGCCTATCTTGCAAGATCATTATACCCAAATTTCATGGAAATCAAACACGTTGTTCAGAAGATATGATGTTACACATGTTTACCTGCATTCATGTCTATAGCACCATCTAGTGATGATCAAATGCCACGAAAAACAAGCGGGTGAAATCTAATGCCCCAGGGAGATGGCACATAAAAGTTCAATGAAAAAAACTTTAATCCTGATAATGGTTATGGATTTTTTGACGTTAAGTCAGATAAATGAGATTTTCCATTTAAATGGCAATTTGATTCGCACCGAAAGGGAATTATTATGTCGGCAATCCTATATTTATGCTTGGCAACCTAGAATAGAACAGTTTTTTCCTACGAAGTAGGCTACAGATCGCAAATTGTCCGGTAATGAGTGAGTGAGTCAGTCAGGCAGTCCATCCGAATCCTTTCGTCGGCAAAATAAGGAGAACCGTTGGTATTAGAACCTTGATTTGTGGCATGAACGAGCATTAGGGCATTGTTACCAGCAAGTTCTGATCTGAAATAATTCTGATTAAAATTAGATTTATAATTAACACTTCAGTATATTGTTATAGATCATACGGAGAAAAGTCCGATCATTTAAGCGAGGGAAACATGACACCATGGAATTTGGGAACAGCCCTGGCATGCCTGGTGCTCTCTCGCTGTTGGATTCAACCGCAGATCTGAGGACAGCGACCTCAATATAGCTGAGCGAACTATTTATAGACGTTTAGCTCCGAGTCTATTCAACTGCCTGATGTACCATGGCCGGATCACTAAATGACCAGAACATTCACCAATATACTTTCATTTTTTGTGGCACGAATAAATACCCAGAATATAATCTTGCTCAATCTCACAAAAGGCATGTTATAAAGAGAACCTGTGGCTGTTATGGAAGGTTGTACATGTACCATATTATGATGAAACGTACCGTAGGGGAGGGTCACATCATATCTCAATGAAAATACGATCGAGTCATAATGCCTACTCTACTTCGTAGGTCCTGTGACGTTAGTCACACTGCTCATGTAAATATTTCTCCAAGCGAATTGGGTGAATTTTCATTTCACAAAAAACTTTTTTTTTGAGACGCAAAAAACTTGCCTTTATAATTATGCCAACTACACCAAAACCTTATCAGCACATTGGCTATCCTTCAAGACCATTGTAATAAAATTTCAAAGAAATCAGACAAGCCGTTCAGACGAAATCGTCAGAGAAAGGTTTACCTATGCTCTGACTACAACGCCACCTAGTGGTGAGCAGCGGGTATCGAAACACAACCAGACAAATTTCCCAGGCCTAAGGAGATAGTACACCAAGTCTGACCTGAAAATATTTAACGGTTTCTGAGATATTCACATTTAAAGTCGCGGCGGCGGCGGCGGCGGCGGCGGCGGAGCCGTTTCTCATGAAAACATAAGAGCATCCACTTTGTGGAAATGCTCTAAATAAGACTTTTGTGGTTGTTATTTCAGGATAGATGTAAATTTTTTGCACCATTATACATCATTCAATCACATAGAAAAAAAACTTTTTTTTATAATACTGGTGCATGATATTTATCAAACACGTAGCTAATTAACAAACCTTCAATGTAATTCTCTAACTTTTCTCGTTTCTTTTCATCATCATCATCATATTTGTCAACGCCAGACTCTTCAGCTACTTTCAGGAAGACCTGTGCATATAGAAATGAAACAACTGACATCCCAAAATCGAGTCCCACGATCGAGTTCAACCGAACGTTTGATAACCTTCATGAGTTATGTCCCTTGACTGTTCCTCCACTGCTTCAGAGCCTTCAACCGTTTGTAGAGTATTTTCCTTTGCTGATGGGTTGTCATGCTGACCAGCATGCACAACTAGCATTTCTTGACGTTATAAAATGTATGATGTTCACATGACGTGAAGACACCATGCCCAATGACAGTCAGTAAACATGAAATGGAAGGGACAAGCTCCTAAGAACCCACAAACTTCAGAATGAAGATATTTTGTATATCAGTGATTCACACCCTGATGGGAAGCTCGAGGGAAGTCAAGAGCGTGTATTCTTCACGTTAAACTGTTGGAGGATATATACCCATCAACTGACCCGGCATGCTGCCAGTAGGCATCTTTGGGTGCAAATGACCTCCAATAAGAGCCCAAAACATTACCTTATTTTCCTTTGTGGGATAGCACATGACTGGATCATCTAATAAGCAAGCATAAGAAACAACCCTCACTCGAGCAAGCCTGGTGAAGCCCATGCTGACATGCATGTATATCCCCACAATTCGCCCTCATCATCGACAACTATATTCACATTCAGGTCCACATTGCCCGTATTTGTCTTTCCTCACTAATCATATTACATTATCACATTACATAATACAATGTATTCCAAAATAGAAGTGAAAGTGAAAGTTATTCTGGTCACTTGAGCAATCAACCTCATTTCATGAATGTTAGTATCAGTGTGAACAGACAGGGGAAAAATTTGCAAAGGTTTAAAACTGACCTCTTCCAAACTTGTGTCAGAGATGCCGTAACTGGACACGCCCAAATCTACGTGACATTTTTCCAGAGCGGTGAAGAGTCTGGTAAACCTGCCGTCATGGCTGCCCTCCTCAGGGAGTTGAAAACATAGCTCTGTTCCCACATTCTCCACAAGATGCGCCTCTTCAACGTATTTCTGGATAAATGCCGTCAGACGAGAAATGGAAAATCCTGGGAATGAAAGTTTAGTCAAAAGTTGACAGTTGAATATAAAATATAAAAATTTTGATAAAATTTCATATATAAGATACAAAACCATTTTCCCATAAGACTACAAAAAAATGTGTCTAGTAATGATACTAAAAAGATTGTATGCTCTCAGAATTTTCCAAAATTTCACATCTTGATTCTCAATTTTGTTAGCGTCGGTCAAGAAATGAGCAAATGATTAATTAGGATTTAACGTCGTTTTCAACAATTCTTCAGTCTTATAATGATGATGACTACATGTGCCAGAACACTAGACTGCCCACAGTTCCTATTATCCTGGACACTGACCAGCAAAGCCAGTACAGCAACCAGTCATATCAGACATGAAATTGAGGCCTTGCAATGTGTACTTTTAGTGGAATAAAAACCTAAATAACAAGTGCTTTTATACCTGGTATCATGGTGGCTCCCTCTGGTGGTGGAGTGGGTGGGTCAGAAGGGGGATCACTGTCACTCCTGTCTGACTTTAAACCCTCAGCATAACCTTCGTCATCTACCTCCGGCATAGATGGCTACAAGAAAATAAGTGGTCTGACATGACTGCCAACTCCATTGTTATTGAGATGAATGGTGTATAATTTGATGAATTTGGGCAGGTTGTTTAATATATAAAGGAGTTCATAAAGAATCTTGATCCAATACTGCATATATTGTTGTACAAATACATATCAATAAAATTAAATGGCAACTTTTCCACTCTGGAGTATACATGAAAGTCAGACTATGCAGGATATTATCTTTCAAAATCTGCATGCAACATAGAAAAAGTCTATTTTTTTTCTAATTCATTTAATTTTTTAGCAGCATTTTTACACTTAGAAGCAGAAAAAAAACATGTTTACGTCAACGGAAGCTAAATACTGTGGCATGGATACATTATTTATCCTAAGAAATGAAAAGATAGCTAGTGAAATTTGTAGAATGTTTGCAGAATTTTTCTCCCGAGATGTCTGAAGTAAAGTTTTGCCATCTGAATAATTAGAAGAAATACAGTAACATCATACATGACCCATATTGTCCTCACCCTAACATCCACCAGTGTACGGACACTCTCTGCAGTGCCAGGTCTTGACCAATCATTAAGTTCAAAGTCTCCGCCTCCCAAAGGAAAAGGGAGGTCACTCTGCGCTCTGTCCTTGGGTTGTCCCCCTTCCTCCTCCAGTTCCCCATCACTTTTCACCAGGGTGAGGTAGTAGCCACTGCCATATCGGTTTTTCAAAAAGAGGCTCGAGCCGCAGCATTTAAGTTTCCCGTGAGAAATGATGGCGATTCGGTCTCCGAGAACATCTGCCTCGTCCATGTGGTGGGTGGATAGGATGATGGTGTGATCTGAAAGATAAACAAAATCACTGGCAAATTGGGGATTACAACCCTCCATGAGAAATTCTCTATCTTCAAAAGCTAAGAACTGCACCACCACGCTGGAATGACCTGATAATGTAGAATGTGTTGAGCCAGTGATACTGAGTTCAGGGAGTTGTGAAGGTGTGGACATCTGTCTGGAGGTATTGGTTGTATGTTATACATTTTTACCAGATAGAAGCTGAAGAATACACAAGTTCTATTTTTCTAACCCTTCCTGTTACAGAATACAAGCTGTCTAAGTTTGGCAGGCCTAAAAGAGTGCAAAAAAGGTGCAAAGTGAGAGTTGTATATAAAATAATCTGAGGTGAAGTACAAATGGGTCTGCCTGAATTTATGAGTTGTTCTTCAACTTGGGTATCAAGTATTGGTAAACAGTATGAAATTTTTCTGGATCAGCCACTTAAAAAGGCCTCTCAATGATGTTACAGGAAAATCATTTCCATTCACAAACCATACTGATACACTAGAAAAGTATAACTGAAATAAATAAATTTAGAATTCAGACAAGAGTTATCTCCCTTGATGTGACATGAACTTTCTGAGTTGTTCCCCCTTATTGTGATCACAGTTTTATATTTTCAGGTCAATATATTGTCGTTCATACAAGTAATGTCGTTTTTGATACATTTTTTGACATTGTATATTTATATTACTCATTATATTGCTATGAGTTGCCAAGCTTACTTGTCCTGAACTTGAGTAACAGTTCCCATATAGCACGTCTGGCGTAAGGATCCACTCCAGCTGTGGGCTCGTCCAGAATCACAGTTTTAGATCCACCGACAAAAGCTATCGCAACAGACAGTTTCCTCTTCATACCACCTATAAATTTCAGTACAAGAGAATCAATATTCTAAAGTATAATCTCATCTCAAATGAATGGACTTTTACGGAAACTCTTTTACTAGCCAATGGAAATACTGTGTTTTTATTTGAAAATCTGAATTGACCAATCAAACATTTGGAACTGGAAGATATCCCTTGATGGATTGGAGTCGCCATAATAATCAATTTTCAACTTTTCAATTTCAGAAAATCGTGAACCATGTGGATAACATTACCCCCTACCCACCAACTCAAACAGGGTGCATTAAACAAATTTTTGGTTATGGTAAAGGAGGACTTTATAATCTTTATACAAGGGATGTAGGATAACAAGATCTCGATTGTTGAATTACCAGACAAAGATTTGGAGAGTTCCTTCCTCTTGTGAGGCAGACCAACATCGTTAATCATCCGTTCCATTTCCTCCTTGACCTCCTCTGACCTCATACCCTTCAGTCGGGCATAAAACCACAGGTGCTCCTCTACTGATAACCTGTCAACACAAATACATTGCATATTTCATGGGAATGAGGTGGTCAACTTTAATACAATAGGTCAGAGGTGTGGTAACCTTGGAGTCTCAAATTGTGAGAATAGCAGGATAGAAATACCTCAATAATACAACCAACAGGACCAATCTGATTAAAGAGATGTAAAAAACAATGCTCCCTATCTTCTGGGTCACCGATTTAAGATCCGAGACCAAGGCCAGGGTTTCTGTGTTCAACAGCTGCTCTTGGCAGATCAAGGTCACGTGTCTTGGCTCATCTTCTCATGTAGTTTAGCTTGCTTCATCCAAACAATACTTTATTCTCTAGAAACCATGATGATATTCAATCAACACAAACAGAATTCAGATATATCGATCAACTCAAGGACATATCTCTGTATATAATATCTTGAGGTCAGCCTGTCTTACCCAAACAGTTGTAGCTTGACCATGATGTTTTCAAACTTTGCTGCTGGTCAATACTCAGAACACGGAAATGGGAGTGTTGATATCAGATCTAGATGATCAACCAAGTAAAGATGAGGGGCGTTTTGTAAGATCTGGTTTTAATCAGATTGTCTAAAAGACTGAAGAAAACAAGGTGTGGAAGAGTGGGAAGGGTTAGGGGTACATATTTTATCTTTGGGTATTTTTTCCTGCTGGCTGGTGAAGGATTCAGATATTTTTTATTTTAAAGTTTGGAAGGGAAATCTGCATGATACTGAGAGTGCACTATGGAAGTTTGTCACCCTATAGCCATTACCTTATTGCACAAACAAGAAAAAAGTAGCATACAGACAGATGTGCATGTCCTCAACAATAATCTTGAACCCTTGATGAAGGATTGATGGATTAAAGATGGACACTTACCCATCAAAGAGAACATTGTGTTGAGGACACATGCCCAGACTATGACGAATCTCGTCCATCTCAGTGCGGATGTCTTTACCATAGATAAAGGCTGTACCATCCGTGGGTGGGAACAAGCCAGTCAAAACAGACCTAGGAATCAGAGGAAAATGCATTAAAGTTATTCAACAGGAAAGCTCATTTGAACAGACTACAACAATTGCAAATATCTTTTATACCTACCACAAACAAAAGAAGTTGTTTCAGTATCTTTTCGATGCATTTCAGATTATTTTCAAATAAACTTACATGGTTGTTGTTTTGCCAGCTCCATTGTGTCCCAAAAATGAAGTTATCTGCCCCTCGTAGAAGTTGATGGAGAGTCCATCCACAGCCACCTTTTTTCCACTTTTGTAGACTTTCTTCAAGTTTCGGACTGCCACGCCCAGTTTGTGACCCGTTGGTTCTTTCTCAATGTTGTCAGAGTCTGAAATGAAGCAAAGACAGTTTTAGAATGAAAGAAGTAGCTCGCAGGTCTCCCGCTGTGCAGCCTGTCTGAAAAGGCATCTTACTGCCACTACTAAAATTCTCCTGAAGGGCGACAATAGTGAACTTTGCATGAAGGTGGATATGAGGCAGCAATAACTGTGTCAAAGCTCAAGAGTATGGAGTTGTCCAAATATTGTTTAGGAAAGTAAGTCACAATAATAATATTTTCACCTATGACCTTTGAAACTAGTGACCTTTGAAAATACATCAAGGTCAGTCTGGAGTGAACATGACCAAGAGGCCCCCATAAAACAGCAATACTCTGGCTCTATTTGCCCTTTAGATATTGTCTTCACAAGGAACTGTCACTACTATTTATATTTTGACCTCTGTGACCTTTCAAATGGGTCGAGGTCAGTTCTGAGTGAACTTGACCTTGAGGATCCATAAGACAAGATTGTACCAATGCTCAAATCTCTAGACAGGGGACAATTAGGGTGAATGTGAACCCAAGTCAGAATCTCTGGTCATGTCACTGATTTATAGTGCTGATTCAATGAAGCACCAAGCCATAGGCATACATGATACTTCACCCCATCAAATTATTCTGACATCAGGCCTTGATCTATCCTCCTAATGCTGAGCACCATGTGAGGAAGCAAGCAGTTGAAATAGTATGAGGTATGGCATGGCCTGGGATTGATTCCAGAACCTCTGGCTTGTAGACTTGTGGGCTATCAGTACATCAGGCTAAACTGACAGGGTGATGATTGGAACATTTTGATAAAGATAGTAATGAATGAGTGAATGAATCTGAAGGTACTGGATATCTGCCCTTAGAATGTTGACACTGCCAAAAAGATTACATGAGTGTTGACAAATTCGACTTACATGTAAACCAAATCGACCAAATGAGTAGAGTTGACCTTCAAAATATAGACTTTGCTTGAGACTGAAATGTCAGTGTTTACAGGTTTTGGTTTAGACAGCTTTCACTATACAATCCATCATGCTTTCTTTTCAATGACTCTCTCCACTACCTCGTTAATTCCGTACTTACTTTCATCATCAAGTTCGTATGTGATGTGGTCAAAGGAGTATGACATGCCTCCAGTAGGACCGGTCCTCTCCAAGTTGGACTTCTTGTCGTGGGAGCCACACCAATATGACTTCTGTATGGGGAAGTACCATCGCCGAGGTAAACCATACTGACCTACAAGTAGGTCACGGATAATCAAATAAAAGCATTGTTTGTTAATAGTTAATACCTAGATCAAATTCTCAGAATGAGAGCCTTATGGTCTTCTCTAAGTCCCCGCACACAAGTTTAATTGCAGAAACCAAAACTTACGAAACAAATCTGAGAGATATTGTAATAAGTGGAATTTGACCTTGATGAATTAGGTCAAGGTCAGTCAAATTTTAAAAGTTTTGTATTCAATCATCAGTTGCATATGTTGCATGAATTTGGAGACCTCAGATCCTTCAAAAGATCTAACCAAAATTAGAATATGCCCTAGAAAAAAATAGGTCAGATCATCTTCAATAGTCTACAGACCCAATGAAAAGGGGTCCTCTTTGCCCCATGGGTAAGGTATACCCAAACTTTGGTACCAATCCATGAAATCAAACTGGAGATATCATACAGATTTAATACAGAAGTCAACAGATGGACAATAAGACAGACAGGACAGAATTCATGATCGCAACAAATAACCTCATCTATCAACAGGTATATTATAACAGACTGTGCAATACTAACTTTATCAATAAGGATATTCAGATACATGTAACTCATAATTGAATCCTTGTGTATATTTGTATTTTCTGTTATTATCATAGTACTATTCAAAATGAGAATGAGAAATAAACAGATTAGTGATGATCCAACTGATGCAAAAAAAGTTCACCTGGGAAGACGGCCTCGATGTACCAGGTAAGTATACCATAGATGATAGAGTCCACAAGCATCATGAAGATACAGGTAGCCATATTGAAGTTATCATCGGGTATAGGACTGCTAGCAATATTACTCCACTGTATACCCACAGCCTGTTCCTCATAAAGGGCCATGTAACTACAGCCAAATCCAAATGCCACATTGTTGAACAAACACTGTAAGGGTCAAGAGATGGGATGACCATGTAGATGTCATATTTTAAAGGTCCTAATTATGGTTTAAATGCTTCTATTTGGGTCAAACTGTCATGTGATTAAACATGAAGGTCATGTAATGGGAAGTAATTATATTAGTCGATACTTTAAAGGTCCTTCCAAATACTCCAGCAGTGACTTAGCATGAAAACAGAGAGAAGATTTGTGAACAACGAGTTTCTATGAAAAATGACATAAAAGTGGATTTTTCAACACAATAAAACAGATGTCGTGAAAAACTTATTGAAACCGTAACCTTTGACCTGTGATGTCAGTATCAGATTACGATCATATCACATACAGCAATGATGTGGGACTTCATATTGTGACATATTTCGCACAAACAAAGGCATTAAGTTATAGGTTTGTGACGCTGTTGGCATTGCAAGAGGAATGTCGCCTAGAACAATCACTCCAGATGCCATGGATCAAAAGATCACGTCATGGATTGTCGGTTTTGACAGAGTTCTGGTTTATCAAGGTCCAAAATACTTTAAATTTAAGTATTGGGACCATGGATAAATGTCAGTATGTTTTAGATGTTGGTCAGTTTAGCCAGGTACCTAGGTGTCTGTGATCACAAATAAAACCGGGTGTTTTTCCCCTCACATACCGTAAACATTTTGAAGCTTAACCCCAGATACTCCTCCCACTGGATGAGCTGTGTATAGGGCAAGTAGAGAATAAAATAGATGAACCCAGCACAGACGGCGGCCAGGTTAGCCTTGGAGAACATCACGCTGATCAGGAAACACAGCATGACGGTGGATATGAGAAAGGACAAGAGGAATACGAATAACACCAGCGGATCTGAGTACTCAAGAACTTTCCCAGCCTGGAAACAACAGAACATATTCAATGAGTATAAGGTTTACACTGCTGAGTCTTGTAAGGATATCGGGGATTAATTCCGGGTGTACACAACAGAATATAATTTAACGAAATAGAGAAAAAAATCTTGTAAAGGTTAGATAAATATGCAAAATAGATTCAGCAGTCTAGAAGTTAACAGATTCTGTCTTCTAGAAGTTAACAGATCTGGTATTGTAGAAGTTAACAGATCCTGTATTCTATAAGTTAATAAGTTCTATATTCTGGAAGTTGATAGATCCTGATTCTAGAAGTTAATAGATCCTGTACTCTAGAAGTTATTAGATCCTATATTCTAGAAGTTAACAGAATACTGCATTCTAGATATTAAACATTTATAAACAATGTTACTATTTATAACCAAACCAAACCTGCTTTGCTATATGCCTTAATTCCGCCAGGAATATACCATACAAACGTTAAACGGAAGTTTAAAACAAAAGTAATCTCCCCCTGGGGAGTTACCTCCCCTGGGAGTTATCTCCCTTTGGGGAGCTCTCTCAGCTCAGCCAGGATATATAAGGCCAGCTCCCAGTATACACTTCCTCTTTTCTCATTGTTATAAACCAAGACCTGTGGTGTACAAGGCCGCGGAGTGAGGGGAAGGATGGGAGGGCCATCAGAGCAAAGCAGGTTTGGTTTGGTTATAAATAGTAACATTGTTTATAAATGTTTAATATTTATTGCCCAAACCTACACCTGCTTTGCTATATGCCTCACTACCAACATATGGAGGTGGGAACCTCGGCCTTGTTGTAGTTGTTCAATGGCAAGCTGGATATCCGCTGAGAAGATCACGAACAAGACACAATACTACTCAACAAGAAAACCCTGGTATGTAACGCAATGGGTAGTCATGGAGACAAGAAAGTAGTTACTTATCTTTTGGATGTCTTTGTCCATGTAGCTGTGATCTTGGGCGTGGAGCATCACCTTACCGACAACGAAGGGACTCTGGCATAGACGCAGCTGTGAGTGTTCGCAGGTAAGCCGAGTATGAATACGGACGGGCATTAGAGCGCCGACGAGACATACCACCGATGTCCACTCTCTAATGGTGGGTGTGGTGCACAATATTACCAACAACGCAGTGACCCAGGCAAAGGAGCATCAGTGAGGTATGCGCAGGCAAGAAATGTATGAATCGGCAGTGTATAAGATCGCCTGCGTAGCATACAAAGTGACCAACTAACACCACCCTCAGTCCACAATCCGTCTTATGTCAACTCTGTGTACTTTAGTGAGTTGACAGCGTTTGCCCTGAGTCTACTCTACGTCTTCATTAATCCTCTGTACTTAAGTGCATGTCGCTGACACTGGACACCCTAGGATGGACGCAGATGACTCAGCTGAGATGATCTAGAAGAAGACGTCATAGCTTTAACCTGAAAAGACACAAGCAAATCTGCAGTAAAGGCAAAGATTAAAAGTCACAATTGTGTCAGGCCATAATCGATAACTTGAGAGATGGTGGTTGGCCAACTGACCTATTACTTGTCTTAGGTGACCTTAAATGATCACAGATATGACAATAAATCTCAACAAAAAGAACCCTGCTCGGGATGCAATGGGTAATTATGGAGTAGTAATAGAAGTTACTTATCTTTTGAATGTCTTCAACTCTGTGATCGTGGATGTGGTGCACAAATTTTACCAACCCGCAGGGACCCAGGCACTGAGGCAACTATAAGGTATGCTAAAGTAAACGATGTACGAATCGGAAGGGCATTAGAGCGCCTTCGTAGCATACATGGTGACCAACTTATAACCACTCTCAGTCCACAAACCGACTGAAGTCAACTCTCTGTACTTTAGTCCCTGTCGCTGACACTGGGCTGTTGTGAGTTGACAGCGGTTGTACTGAGTCTACTCTACGTCTTCGTCAACCCTCTGTACTTTAGCTGTTGCTGACACTGGAAACCTAAAACAAAACATATTACTCACAACAGTGTCAGTTCTTTGTACGTTGAACTTGTGTGTTGACCGCAGGTGACTCAGCTGAGATGATCTAGAATAAGGTCATAGCTTCAACCTGAAATGACACAAGCAAATCTGCAGTAAAGGCAAAGATTAAACTCTCCATTGTGTCAGGCCTTGATTGATGACTTGAGAGTCGATGGCTGGCAAGCTGACCTATTACTCCTTTCTTAGGCGATCATGTAGTATGTGGATAAATAATATGACTGAGAGATGAGATGAGATGATACAGCAAGCTGGCTGACTTGCTGCGATGATGAAAAATGCCCCCCCCCTCTTTTTTGAAAAGCTACTTGACCACATGCTGGGCAGCCACCAACGGCCCAAGCGTGGTCACTCTTATCTGATTGCACTGACATATCTCTCAGATAGAAATTGGTGAACGTGGAGTTTGTCGTCCAAGCACGGGACTAGACAATGTCATGGAGGGACAAGTTCTTCCATAAAGGCCATGACGTAGCGATGGCACGAATTTCTGAGAAGAAGCAGTAGATAGTAGAGGGGGAAAGTAAATGGCCAAAAGATATGACCACTTTATGGTCTTCTTCAACCACGAAGCAATGGTATTCTTAGTAATGTCACGCACTGCATACGGCCGAAGGGACAAGAATAATAGACGACGAGAGCCCCGACCGGGATCGGTACGAGTGAGATAGAAATGATAACTCTTCTCGCGACTCTACCCATTTGGCCAGCTCATACTCGTACTGGCGTATGGCTCGAACAGGGTATAACAGAAAGGTCGTCTTCAAAGTCATGCACGAAGTCTGATAACGCAGGAATGGAGTACAGCACACGGACCTAGGCGAACAGACTCATTTTTGGCGATGACCACAGGAATGGGTCGAAAGGGGAAGCGAGACCAATCCGCCGTCCAGGTAATAGATGATCTCTCAAGAGCATGAATTTGAGACACTCTAGACGCCAAAGCAAAAACCGCCAGAAAAACAGTCTTGTAGGCAACAGCTTTTAGAGAAGCGGACTGCAAGGGTTCAAAGGGCGGACGAATCAGACCACACAGAACCACACCAATATCCCATTTCGGTAACAGCTGGCGAGTACGGCGAGACCGTAACGCGAAGGCCCGAATGAGCGCAGCGATATTGTCATTTAGACTGATGTCGATGCCGGCAGAAAGACGTAAAACCCTAGCCAAAGTAGATCGATACCCCTCAATGGTGCTGATTTGAAACTTCTTATCACGATGAATGTGAAGGAGGAAGTCAGCAACTAAGGAAATAGAGGCAGAGTCGGGATCGGCATCACGTTCACGGCATCAAGAGACGAAATAGGTGCATTTCACTTGATAGAGCTGCGATGTGGAAGACCGATTGGTAGAAAACATCGTCTTTTTTTTTTCTTTTCTTTTTTTCAAAATTGATGTGAAGTCTGGCAACCAACCTAGACTATAGCCGGAAATGAACACCCCACATGACGATGTGGCGGGACTGCCATCAAAAACAGAGGTGGAAATAGAGACGTCAATACCAGCACTAATGGATTGAGGGATGACGTCTGTAATAAGACAGAAGGAACTGCAGTGACTGAACCAGGATACGACCGTAATGATTAAGGTCCTGCGTAGAAATGACGAGCTACCAGTTGACGACAAAACAACTATAATGCCCACGTCTAAAACTGGTCCAACGGTCTATACGGGACGAAGCACTTGATGGGGAGAGTCGAAAAACTGTCCCCAAAGTAACGACGAACCCACGGTAATCCCCCCCATAATACGACCACCGGAAGTGCAACAAAAATTGGTCTACATGTGACCAAAAATCTTGACGGCACCAGCTACAAGGTGTCACATTCCGTCACCATATGGCTTACTTCAATTAGAATGAAGAATGGGACTGTTACTTTTTCTCGCGTCTGAATAACAGAGTTGAAAAGTGAACTCCCTGTGATCGAACCACTGGGGGCACCACCGCAAGTAAACCTCGATGTGAAAATCCCAAGCTGGAGAAAAACGCCCAGACTATAAAAGTGATACAAGGGCGATGCTGACTCCGAACGGAAGGACTTGCCACACAAACCGACGACCGACGATGGTGAATCGTCGGAAAAACGCCGAAAAACGAGGATGAATGGGTAAAAGAAGATATGCCTCTCGCCTTTAAAGCGATGGGGGTCAGCCCAGCGATAAAGAAAAACGCATCAACCGAAAACGTCTTATTAGAAAAACACCGAAATCGAGAGACGTGCAGGCGAACAAACGTCGAAGTCTCTATGACAATCAAGAAAAAGATCTAGAAATGGAGACCGGAACTGTCGAACTTGACGACCCTGATAAGGGGGTATAAAAGAACGACGTGGTGAACGACGTTATGGCGTACAGGAACGTCTAACAGATGTATGAGAAAGACGTACAGGAGTAAGAGGACACGTGGCGGCGTAATGGAACGTCGCGACGTAATGCGAAACGCGAAAGGCGTTGCTTCGGCGAAGTGATTTTCCCAAATTGTAACAAATCAGTTCAATTTATTGTACATACATGTATACGCTCACAAAGGAGCAGGGTAAACCTTAAAAATGTACGAGAAACGACGTTGAACAGAACAAGAACGACGTTATGGAAAAACAACTGAAGATGAATCTAAAAGACTGTAAAGCCGAAACTGGAAAAAAATCACAGTGGAGTCCGAAACAAAACAGCCGTAGTATGCGAGACTTGTAATGAGATTTGAAACGCATCTAGGAGAATGAACACATTCATTGTCCCCAGCGTTAATCGAGAGCGTTACTCAGCCTGGTAGTAACATCCCCGACAATCAACACAAAGAAACTTCCAACGTAAACTAGGAAGATCTTCAATAAAAATTTTTTTAAATTCCCGAAGAAAGGAAATACATTTAGATGTCTCTCGCCGGTAGATGAACTATAAGGTCATAAACTTCATAAAATTGAATTGACCAAACCAAAACAATGTTCAATCTAGAACCGCCCCCTAATTAGAGGACCAAACTGCATATAAGTCCTCAAATGGAATAGATGAAAATATCATCCGGAATAAAAATTAAGATCAATTTATATACAAATGCTGTAGACCAAAAGATGTTTGGACGAGGCTATCGAGGGGAAAAAAATTGCTAAAGAGCAGTCTGTGGTTCTTCTTACAAGGCTGTAACCGGTAAACAGACTCGGATGCAAGTAACATACGAAGAACAAGAAGCCCGCCCGATGGAACAAACTTATGCTGTCCCAAGCAGATGATTGAGAAACTTCAGGCTGATCCCGACACAGACAGGGTAAAGATCAATCCTAAAGATTTCTCGGAAAATAAACTCACTCAAGCTAATAATAATAATTTCTCAGAAAGAAGAAAATAAAATTAAAGCTCAACCCAATTTGAATTGTACGCCTAATTCAATATACCGATGGGAAAATTTGGTTGTGAAAAAATAAAAATATCACAATGCAATATTTACCAGCAGAAAAATGTATTCCAAAGAATAGCACATTTTTCTTAATAAAGAACTCGTGATCTCTTTTGTTGTTCAACACACCCTTGATTACACAAAGAGAGTAATAATGTAGCTCATTAAAATGTAACAAAGAGCCGTAGTGTATAGCT
>JAVTVY010004952.1:0-37853 GCA_036873755.1 Hanleya hanleyi
CTCTTATTGGGGAGTAATTCTCCGACAAGACTGTGTGAGGTCTATATGCCTCGATTTATTTGTTCGTTCATTCGATTGTATGGGAGCAGACGGTAGTTTTCCCCATTTCTCATCCGGCTTGTAAAATAGAATCTCCCAAATGAAAACATGCGCCTGTCATGACATGGCGCGTGTAGATTTCTCACAAGCATGCTAAAACGTCTTAATATACACACGGTTAGCATGCTGAAATAGGCAGAAGTGCATTTAGAATACATTTCATACAATCGTCTGTTTAACTGCTTGCTCGGTCAGCGTCTAATGAGAATGTCTTGCTTTGCACGTTACATGATTCATGTAGCTCGAGCACACATTGAGAGATTGGATGGAGGGTGATCGAAATAAATTGTGTGACACTTTTTTGCAAGTCGAATGTGTGCGCTTGGAGGTGTTTGTGTTTGTACCTAGCCTGCGAAAACTAGACCGCGGTTCGCAGTTTGCAGATCGTTATTCGAGGAGACCAGCAATTATTTCTTCAGATATGGAAATCTTTAATTTTTTTTATTTTGAGTACTTTGAACTCAAAACTCTGCATAGCAAGAGAGAATGTCGCTGAATGACTGGTCCCCAGAATAATGAACTGCGAACTGCGAACCGCGGTCTTACTTTGTGAACGTGAAAACTTACCGTTTCAGCTGACTTGCATGCAACCCAGTTTGCATAAAGTGACTGCAGAACAATCACTTTCCGAATATCAGCGCTAGATTCGCTTATTCTCCGACCCTCATCTGTAATCGAGTCAGTTTGAAAGTCAGTTTGCAGACATTCAGTGTGCGCTGTTTCATTGCTAGACACAGTATGGCTCAATGTAACAGGATTCAAATTCAAAACATCTTCGTCATTTTCCGAGTCCAACAGCAAGAAACTCTGTGAAATAAACAATGAACATTTATGATTCTAGTGTATACATAGGACACTAAACATAAAACCTGCCTGTGGCAGAATGAGGTATGACCGCTAGTTCAAACCCCATGATGAAGATAACTACTTCCTACATGCATTTAGTCACTAATCGGACTTTCCCGGGGTAGATCTAGGCTTACGCAGATTCGACAATATTATTTATCCACAGATTACTTTACCTGTTACCTGGAGTTTCTTCTCCAGCTTCGGAAGTTTGCATCGGTAAAAACCAGGGGGAATATGAAAATAAGACGGCCTCACGAACGAAAAAAAACAAATCGACAAGGCAGTCTTAACGGCGTCTGCAATCTTCGTACCACAGATTTCCCATTCAATCCCTCGGTGAAGGGACAGAGGAGGGGGTCACAGAGAGTTGATTGTAGAAGCTTACATTCAATTTATCAGAACTGGTAAACTTTGAAATCGGTGAAAGAATATGAATTTTCGCATTTGCTCTCTTGTCTCTGAGACATTACGCAATGTCAAATGCGCCCGCTCCTACATTTACACAACCCACTCCCTTGGCTTGCGACCGATAAAAGCGATGAATGATGCATGGTTCGAGCTTCGTCACATCATTGAGCACATACAGAACAGAAAGTTCTACCACAGGGAATGTTCTTGAGTTCACAAACAACACTTCAGTGAAATCGTCCTCGTATCCGTAGCTAGCAATGCAAGAAAATCTATCGGCAATGCGCAGTATACCACAAACATACCAAGCCACATATACCAAGCCAGTGAATGCTGCACTACGTAACTGGAGCAATTTTCCGCATCTCATTATCATATCTAATTCTTCATCCAGCCACCGTATGTTTCAGTTTTAGCGCAGAACGGGACGTTTCTCTCTGATGCAACAAAACTGTCAAACTGAAAACTGTTTCAAGGTTCAGTGAGCATAATACGAGCTTCCTGCGTTAACAAGTTGTTACTTCTCTCACCTGAACTCGGCGCATCGATTGCAGAGTCTGGACCATTTCTGCGATGCCAATAATGCCAAGGTAAAGGAAGGTGGTATTGAAATGTTCCATCCAGGCAATAGTCATGATGAGAGAGGTCGTTGAGAGGGGAACCCCAAGGAGCCATTGTCCCAGAAACACAGCCGCCGTCAGCAGTCGTCCAGCTAACACAGTTAGACTAAAGATGAGGAATTCGAGGGTATACGAGCGTTGATAATGCTTCATTTCTTCTCTGCAAAGATACAGTACAATTGACAATTTCATTTGAAACATCAGCCCAATATTTGCTAGGCCATCTACAAATTAAAAGGTTGTCCATAACTGTAAGAATTATATTTGTGTGCAGTGTACCTCGTCGGAGACTCTTTTAATCTTCCCACAACCCAGCACAGCCAGCAAAAAATGTGATAACTATCACCCCGAAAGGGTGGTGAGTTGAGACATCACCCCCTTATATGTGATGGCCATCACCTCTGATGAGTGATGAGCAATGATGGTAAATTTAAGTCATTATGTTTAACCTGGCCTGGAGGAGGGGGGCACTTCCACCCCCCCCCCCCCCGCTGTTAGTTTGCTCCTATCTTCGGAACGACAAAAAATTAAGAGCTGAAACTCCGTGATGTTTTAGATTATCATATTGGGGTCATTTTGAGCCTATGATCCCCCGAGCAGAGAATCATGGCTAAGTTAAAAATGGCGGCCATCTGGGGTACCAGAAAAGTGATGCTTTCGTCATATTTCTTCAAAAATTTTGCTTTTCTGTATGGAAAATTTGGTAAAACCTATTTTATTTCACATCGGATTATTATTTACTAATTCTGACCGAAAAATCGTCCAAAAACGCTTTTTGAAAATGACGTCACAGTGTGCAATGTACCTCTTCGGAGACTGTTTTAATATTCCCACAACCCAACACAGCCAAAAATACGAAGCTGCGCATCTGTAAACCTCTCGGCTCTGGGCGCCAGGCATTCATAATGCATTACATTTGAACCGAACTACTTTGAAGATGTCAGGAACACCAAGCAGTCAATTTTGCAATTAGAAATAGCCCCTAAGGTTTCCGTTCAATCAGAGAAACCGGCAGCCATTACTTATCTCAGGATGTATCGATGAGGTATACCGAATATCTTACTGAACACTTGATCAGTATCAAAGGATATATAGATCATAAATGATTTTACATAAACTAACTAGAGCCTATAGGCTTTTCTATATATCCATGTCTGGGAGTCATAGAAATGATTGTTATTGATTGGTATTTGTCATGCCTGTGATCAACAGCATACATCTGAACTTCACCACGGTATTTGGTCAAAACCTAAATGGTCAACCATTGTCAAATGTCAAATACAAGAAAATATTAATTTTCCTTCAAACAGATTCCTTTCGGGTGGGAACATTTTTCATGAATGAAGAAAAATGTCAAGAACGTGGTGAAGTAAACCTTTGTTCTCGAGCTAATGAACAGATATAAAGTTCGTAAATGACCCCTTTCCCAGTTAAATTAGTAAATGCATGCTTTCTATTTCTCAACTGTTTAACTGAATGTAGCTGTTTCAGACATGTATCAAACAGGGGAGACAACTCCATGGGATAAATGCCATATACATGTAGGGGAGACAACTCTGAATAGTCCAACCTCATAGTATAATCAGAACTAGATTCAGTATGGGGGACTGTGACCTAGTGTTTTGAGTGAGTGAATAGAATTTAACGTCGCTTTCAACAATATTTCAGCTTTGTCGCGATGAACCAACTAAGCACCACCCAGTCAAGTTGCGTTCCTGCTACTTCAAAGAAGAAATCTTTGAAGCAGCATGGGACCAGATACCCTCCATCCACTCTCTAAAACACTGAGGACAGCACACAAGACACTTGACCTTTGGCTGCAAATAAATAGGGTTCCTCTTTGCTCTGCCGGTAATGTATATATCCAAAGTTTGGTACCAATCCATACCTTCGAACTGCAGATATCGCACGGACAACAAATGTTAATGGATTAATGGATGGATAGACGGATAGTTGGACAGAACTCATAATCGTATACATAAGGCCTTGTCTTCGATTAGCATATAAAAATGTGACTCAAACAGTTACGGATTTTAGGAGCAGTGACATCTATTGCCAAATCGTTTATAAGCATATGCATGATTCTCGTGTTTTTGAGCATTTTGGAAATCCTTTAAAAAAATTTTTTTTAAAGTTTCGGGTCGCTACCACTTCTGTTCGGTCAGGTTACCGCGAACAACGTATATTTTAATTTTGGCCTTATCGTCGAATTTATGACAAAAGAGATGATTACAATTTCGACATCGTAAACTATCCCTTTCTGGATAGTAATGTTCTAGTTTGACCTGCATATGGCGGATACACATCTCGCCTAGTAGCATTTGCCTGATCCTGTGTTGAATGGGACGATTTTGATCAACGTCACAAAACATTGTTGCAGAAACTTATAAAACAGGACTATTCCAACAAGAGCCTCCACTCAAAGTTTCTCAAATTTGGTGATACATATTTCATGCTGATAGCAAAATACGAGCGTAGCATGCAAGATCTATGGCGTTACGTTTCGTAACTTGTGTCTAATTCCGCTTAACCCGGGGCTAGGGGCCGTATGAACCCATGTACTTCAAGATCATCATGGTGTTCATATGAACAGTCCCAATCAAAGCGTGACTGAGATACATCATTCTCTAGATGAAGACTTTACATTGATTATTATGGATTAAGAATACTGATCAGCGATACGGATTGTATAACTTTGGAACATCATGATGCCTTGTCGACATCATTGAAAACTGTTGACCGCTTCTCTCTTGCAGAAAACTAGCCTATGTTTATGTATACTATGATTGTCCTTTTGAATTTGGTGCTGATACAGTTATATGGAATAGGTCTTTGGATTATGGACGCAGATATTCTTTAATGGATGACGGCTGAATTAGGAATGACGGACTAGACGCTAGTAATTACCCTAATTTGGGCGCAACCTCTATTCAGCGCGGCAAAAAAATTTGGAGCAGGGGAAACGCACCCAAATTAGTGAAAATACGGATTCTGGCAAAGTAGGTAAGCTTTTACTAAAATATGCCGCTTGAATGACATAACTAAACTTTGATTATCAATACAAGAAAAAATAGATATAGATATTCTTTTTTGTTTTTTTAGTCCCAATTTGGGTACAACGTTTAATATATCAAGGGGTAATCTGAAGCCCTGGTTACTATAGCTTATGCGTGAAAAAGACAGGTTGAAATTTCAGTTGGGGCGGGCCACCATGACAATTATGCCGGCTCCAGGGGGTTAAACTGGCTATTTCTTTACTCTCTGACCCATGTATACTTCTTCATAACCCATATTTGTTAAAAAGAACAAGCCGAGGCCATTCCTACTATGCTTTGGGGTGCCTTTAATTCATGAGAGGCTTTTTCATACCTACAGTGCAGAGAGTGAATATAGCTCGTGGACAAAGATCTCTGGCTACAGCCTTGGCATATGATTAAATGTTTACAAATATACTTCTTCCTGTCATGTTTGTTTGACTACACAAGACAACTTTTTTCATCATGATTCACATTCAAAATTCTTTATAGAAGAGGGCTGGTTACCGTACAGGATTCGGATATGACACTTGATCAAGCTGTTGGTAATTAACTCTTTACCATATTGTGGATTAATGAGAAAGGAATTTATGGCCAATATTATTCTGAGTATGTTAAGTTTATTTCATCAGTCAAGATACTTATTTCCTGTTAAAAACCTGTGCAGGCTAGCTCAGTTCATAGTAGCCTCCATGTTATGATGAAAGCCTACTTGTACATGTATATTACATTGTTTTGAAGTCCATTCAGGTCAGGCCCCCAAAACTGGGTCAGCTGCATTGCTGTGTTGCATTCCTGAAGAGGGTCTCAAGGAGGGAGAGCCCTCAAATTCATTTACCAAAATTCCCTTTTAAACACAGTGAAAACAAAGAAATGGGGCAAGTGAAGAGGTATATGTAATTGAAAATGCAGTATACAAAAAAATATACATTAATAATGACCAAACAAGCCATTTCATGTAAAAAAAAAGTGAAATACACAGACAAAAAATCAACCAGCATTTCCTCTTAAAGTCTCTGATTTAGCAGACGACAGTTTCTGGTCTAGCAGACGACATACTTTGAACTAGAAACTAGCAAACCCTCAAAAACAACAACTGAGCACTTAAAAAACATCAAGACACATCTACTATATTCCGCTTACGTAAAAGAACAACAAAAATAATTCAAAAGACAAAAAAAACGGTTATCAAGAAGAAAAAGCTTCAGAACTATTTCTTTCAGCGCAAGAACTTTGTTTTGTGCAAGAGTAAACCGGGCACTTACTGTTACAAAAGTTACAGCTCCCCTATATCTATCTGGATGACCCTGTAGGTCATCAGGCCCTAACGGGTCCACATCGATATATAAAAAATGGCTGACAAGGTTTCCATCCAATCATAGAAAACGGTTATGTCACTCAATTTCAGTCTCTTGATGAATTTATGATAAATACAAAGCCTTGCATCAAACACTTGGACAGTACCAGAGGTATAAATTTTGCATAGATTAAAGATGGCAATCAAGTTTTCAACCTAATCGGAGAAACTGGTTGTCATTACATGTAAGTTTCTTGATGTATCGATGATTAATAGTTTGATATGAAGCACTACAACGGTAAATCAGATATAGATCATTAATGATTTTGCATAAATTAAAAATGGTCTCCTGCCCAATCAGACAAACCAGTTCTGTCATTCACCGTAAGTCTCTTGATGCATCAATGATGTATACCAAATGTTACATCGAACACGAACGGTATCAGAGATAGAGATCAATAATGATTTTGCATGAATTAAAGATGGCCGCCCATCCTTTTAGCCACTCAGAGGAACTGATGTAATTATTCATTGCAAGTCTCTAGATACATCGACATTGTTTTCCAAGTTTCACACTGAAAAGCGAAATGGTATCCCAGATATACAAGATTAATGGTTTTGCATAAATTAAAGATGGCCACCAAAGTTTCCACCCTATCAGGTCCAGAACAGTAGGTTCTGTGTCATGAGCATATGGATGTGCACGGCACGTTTGGTGTTCCTAGGGTAAGTCGTTTTAAAGACATCTTGGTGACGAGAAAGCTGTGGCGGTTTCGCATACATTAAAGACGGCCGCCAAAGATTCCAACCAATCAGAACGGTATCAGAGATAGAGATCATCAACGATTTTGCATAAATTGAAGATGGCCGCCCATCCTTCCAGCCACACAGGGGAACTTATGTGGTTTTTCATTGCAAGTCTCTTGATACATCGACACTGTTTCCAAGTTTCACACTGAAGACCGGAATGGTATCCGAGATCCACAAGATTAATGATTTTTGCATAAATTAAAGATGGCCACCTCGAGCACATGGATGTGCAATGCAAGCATGGTGTGCCTAGGTTAAGTTATTCTAAAGATATCTTGGTAAAGACAAAGTTTTGACGGACAGACCGACGGACGGACGTACATGACAATACCTTTTGGCCAAATTTTGGCTGAGGGGTTAAAAGGTGACAACTATCACCCCGAAAAGGTGATGAGTTAGTCATCAGCCATTTTTATGTTCCCCTTTAAAAATGATGGCCATCTCCCCTGATGAGTGATGAGCAATGATTTTAAATTTGGGTCAATGCGGCAAAATCATCACACTTAAAGGGTGCATCACACTTAAACGATAAAGGCTCTAACCCATCACCTTTTTGAAGTGGAAGACCATGTCTGATCACCATTAAAGGGTGATATCATCCCCTTTTTTCTGGCTGTAGTGGGACAAAATAGATTTTGCATTGAAATTCCGCTTGACTTGATCATATCCCTTGATGTATATAAGTTTATAGGGAAGGCAATTGTTAGGACCCAAATTCATAAATCAACGAATCGAGACGACGAAGAACGATACTGATAACCGATAATCTTAACGCAGAGACTGACAACTCCTATACAAGTATTCGAAGAGCAGGGCTCCCCCGGAATATATGACATTGGACAGGATCCGGTCCAGTTCACAAGACGAGAAAAGTCAAAATGCTACATCGACACATATGTGCTCTGAAAATGTATTTCATGCAGTATGCGTTAACATGAAAATATTAACGAACGCCGACTTCATGGGAAAAGACACGTCTGCGAGAATGTTGAAAATTGGGGTCTTCATAACCCAGAACCTGAACATGTCCAGCGAGAGCGGAACGAGTTTTGTAACCATTGCTCTACGAATTGATATATTTTGAATATGGGAAATTTTAAATTCATAGGAAACCCTCCAATATTTGATGTACCGAAACTGTTCATTGTCATTACACAACATGTCTATTGATAGTTTCGGTATTGAACAAAAAGGGCATTGATACATCGATACATGTAATTACAACACATATAAGGGAAGTGGGAAGAGGTGCCGACATACTGACAGAGCCACATGAGTTCGAATTCCTTTGGTTGTTTTCCAATACATGTCCTATTGAGGTTGCGATCCGTGAATTGCACAAAATATTAATAAAAAAATAGTGAGTCACGGATTCGTTGGGGTTTCTGCTTTCATGGCCTACATTATTAGCTTTTCATGACTTTAATAGCTTTTCAATGCATATTGAAACTTTGGGAAATATATACCAGAGGTATGAATGTTTCGTTTTAGAAACAACGAACATTCAGCCATCGATGCTGACTATACTTAAGGCTCTACTATATACGGTTTTCTTGGTGCTTATTTCACTTTTTGCTTGAAGTACCTTATATTTATTTTGACAAGGACTGAATACAGAGTACCTTCGCTGTTCATTGACGGCGGCACTGAGTGGTTTTTCCCAACAATACATCTTCACCAGTCGTATACCAGCAACCAGTTCGGTCATCAGTTTGATCCGCCGGTCTCCACACTGAGCTATGACCATTCTGAAATCACAAGTTATTAACACACTGTTTACCGTCTTTCCCTGGAAATACATCGCGGACGGTTTATCAAATTACTTTTGAAATCAACAAGACTGTAATCTGAAATTTGAATGACTAATGAAAAATTGGTGCATAAGGTCAAGTAGAACTCGACCTTTTCCGACACAGGAAATTCCCACTTATATCATAGACCTTCGCCACGTTGTTTACAGCGACTTGGAACAAGTTCAAACCCAACGAGGGACATCAATAGTGTACTCAACCCAAGAGAATAACCTGAATATAAGTTAAAGTTAGAATGAGTTTTCACTGACATCAGCAGTACTTAGTTACAACACGTATAACGGAAGTGGGAAGAGGTGCCGACATACTGACAGAGCCGCATGACTTCACAGTATAGTCTTTCGGTTAACCTATTGTAAAGCACATACCAAGAATCTAGCACCCATGACAGTTCTGTCTGCATTGGAATGATCCGCAACAGCGCTGATTTTCAATCCAGACATTCTCATTTCGGAAAAGGGTTTTGTTTATCAAGAGTTCTGCTCGATCTTGTCGTACCATTTTTGGCAGAAACAAATGCCTGAAATGATGTTTCCCAGATATGCCAGTTTCAGGGTCCGGGGCCTATTTGCCGGGTGTGGACCTGCACAGCAGTGTGGACTCGATTTAAGGGAAATGTGAACGGTTATGCACTATAATTTTATCTCATCCCATCCCATTCCACACCACACCAATCAATATGTTTTATCTCGAACGTTACATTCTATCCCCTGTTTTCCATTCTCAGCTATCACCTGCACCCTTATTTCCAGCAAACCACCTTGATAAATGAGCCTGCGAAATGGAGCATGCGCTGTGGGGAGGATGATTCCCAGCCTCGTAAGTTCAGCACATTTCCAACCAAAAACCTGACCAACACAACACACACCTTTTTTTGAAGAAATCATTTCCGAGTTTACTGTCTTTTTGTGGCATTAGTCCGTTCGTATTTGGGTCAATGATGCGTTCCTGCATCGAATGTCACCTATAGTTCTCAGGATATTCTCACATTGTGCCAGAAAGGTAACCTCCAATTGATTTACACTCATAGAACGAATATTTCTTTCCACCACTGTATGATCCATTTCCTAAAATCAGATGTTTGCTGTTAAAACCGTTAAGTCGATTAACCTGGAGTTTTTTTTTCAACTATTTTTTTCGTGATTGACTTTACATCACCACACAAGCTGATAAAAAGAGCACACAATTAAGGCAGATCAGTGAAGACGTATACTAAGGGCCAGTGTTATCACCAATGACGGATAGTGTGTACAAGATAATATCTGAGAGACAGTCGGTGGTGTGGTACAGTGAGCTCAGATTTGCTATTCGCGATTGTCGTAGGGCGTTCCACAGCTTGAACAACCGATGCGCATTGATAATTGCATATGCACAGGAGCTGCTAAAGGGAATGGCTGATTGTATGCGAGACACGGAAAACAATTCGGTGGACATCCTGAACTTATACTCCATAGCAAAATGGAACTACGCTGTGTTGGAAAATGTACTACAACGAAACATCATGTATTGGGTTTGAACAATGCTAGATGACAATAATGCGCTTCATAGCAAATAAGCACCAGAGCGTTAGACACAAAAAAAAACAGTGAAATGCTGTCAAATCCACTTTTTGGAACTATTACAGACATGTCGCCAGTTCCAGCCCACCAAAGTGAAATTTGATCCGGCCTCGTTTTGGCATTGGCCTTTGACCCAGATATACACAAATGCAATCGACAACAAGGTATCTTTCCTCCTTTCGTTTTGCATGTCTACCTCTCATAAGTTTACATTTGGCGTTAAAGAATGCGGGTTTGGGGTGACAGTGACATGGTTGAGCTGATCATAATGGCAAGACATATTGGTCACCGAAATATCTCCGATGACTTAGAAGCGTATACACACTGGGAAAAATGTTAACAGCTGTTAGTTTTATTTATTTTACCACTGAATAGCAGATTAAAGAATAGCAATGCGAGTCAGCACTCGAATTACGAATTGATGTAGTGAACGCTGTGTTTGCAAGACTTTTTCAGGCCATGGTACGACCAAGCTGGGCCATCGATGGATGATGGTGGTTCGGATCTGGCTCCGTTAATTGTTGTCAACGATATAGCGGGTAGCCTTTAGAGTGACACTAGAGTGAATGAATTTATAACAGATACGTAGTACCATATGATAATTATATGTGAGAAACCAAATATCAATACCTTGATCGGAAGCGTCAGCAGACAACACTGTTTTTTCATGACGACGGGTCATGGTGTTTGTACTAAACCCGATGTAGTCGTGCTATGGAGTAGGTCTGTGAAGCTATCTCCAAACAAACCCAATGAATGTATAATATAATTTAACCATGATTGGAAGGTTGATCAACTCGTTCGAATGCACCAAATATTTTACGATTTCGTGAGATCTTGGTTGTGACCAGAAGCAATGTTTTTGGAAATGGTTCAGAAATGTCCCTGGATCGGAACTGGCGACGTGACTATATCCATTATCCTAAATCCTCAGATTTTAACTCCATGGAACATTTCGTGGGAGGCGATGGGTGATAAGTGTATCAATAAGCTGTTAGCTCTATGTGCCAAATGCCCATGAAAGCTGTTTTTATGGATATACCGGACAATATGATATATTTTAGCTACACCATTTTATGCAACCGTACCATGGCGTTTTCAGGCTGATCTGTGAGGTTAAATGGAGAAAACCCAATATGAAATCGAGAAAGCAATGAATACAAAAAGTTAAAATAAATTCGAACAACCTGTGTTACTTGTTCAAGAGAAACGCGCGGTCGATCAGCAATGATGATTCCCGGAGCTTGCCTAGATAAATTAATAAGGCAATTGTGTTGGCACACTGCTAAAACACCAGTCCAGATACATGATCAACAAAGCGAGAAATACTATATAAATTCACGAATATACGGGGAAATATTCACAAAATCAATCCAATCGGCATGATCTTTTTTGAACCACCATAAGGGACGATTCTTGGATAATATAGCATTTAGATTATGCATTTTATCGCATCCTCTGTGACCTCTTAGAGGTGAATATTGCCCAATTATATCACAATTAAAAGTGAGAGCGAAAGATAACATGAATACATTGGTGGTGGGTGGATAGAATTTCGTAATCTGGCGACCAGACATATGACACCATAAACTGATACGGTGACCGCATCGCTGCACATGGTGGATGGTCACGAGGAAACACAGGGGGAAGATAATTACCTACCTTAGAAGACAACATCTTATTGTGCTTTGAAGGGAATCAGAAAAATCTTACCTCATTCCTCCATAGAGATGGCCCAGCACGACCTTCAAGATCAGCAAGATGACACCCAGTGCCAAGGCGAACATACTGGCCACGCCCACATAATGGTACATGAGGTAGAATATGACGAAGGTCTCTACCGGAACAAGGAAAACAAAACTTATATACTGCATGACCTGGAATAGGAATACAAAGAAGATGGGTCAGAGATCAGGATATCAACAGAGTTACGGGTCAATCAAAACTGAATCAACTCCACGTGTTTTTAATTGAACAAAGTTGAACAAGCAAAACTGAGCCACCAGTGCACAATTAGAAAACTGGGGCATCCCGTTTTTCATACCTAGTTCAGAATAACAATGCAGAATTTTCTAACCCCAATGATGAATACTTTTCCAGAAATAAACGGTTTTATTTAGGAAACTGAAGAAATCAAATAATGGAATAAAGCGATGAACACATTACGGTGCGTTAATTCATAGTCCGGAGTCCTGAGTGTGTGTAAGACGGGTGTGAATTGTCAACTTGAAGGGTATCCACTAAATCAGGTGAAAATTTTTCCACTCAGAGTAAGATTTTGAAGGCTAAAATTGCACCTAAGCAAACGTGTATTCACCAAAATACATACCTGATCTTGAAAAAGAATCGGTATAGTACTGAAGAAAGGACCAGGTATGTTTAGGTGGGTAAAAGGCCCCATAATTAACAGGTGCGGTAGAAGTGCCAAAAATAAAATATTACATACACAAGAAATTGTTCAGTTGGCATGAAGTACAATATGATATGGTATACTCAGAGAAGTTTCAAGGCACCGAGTCTCATCACTCTCAAATAACAGCTCCGTGAAATAGTGTATTCGTGCAAAAAACGTCAATTTTGAGCCAAAACACCTCATATTTCTTTCTATAAACATATGACGATGACTGAAAATTCCAGAACACATGTATGTATTTTAACTTACATTTTTTAAGGATATGTGACGTTAACATACGAAAAACTACCTTGCGTGTGATGGTAGAAAAGCCGATTTTTTCCCCCTCTCCAAAACCTGCCATATAAGATTTTTCTTGAAGATTACATACTGAAATATCCCCTTCGAAAAAACTGAGTTGTTCAGTTGCATGAAAATAGAAATATGATTGATCAAAATGTGCTCTCGGGCTTATTTTAGTATTTTGGAGCATTTTCATGAAGGTTTTTCTCTTGTAGTAAAAATATGACACCTCAAGCCAAAACTATTCGTGATTCTTTTCAATAAACAACCTTCCTAGTATATTGTGTGACAAAATTATTTTGGTTTGAGGTGTCATATTTTTGCTAGAAGAGAAAATTCTCACTATAAATGCCTCGAAAATACCAAATCTGGCCGAGGAGCACACTTTGATCAATCATATCTCCATTTTTATACAAAGGAGCATCGCAATTTTTTCACGGCTGATATTTCAGTATGTAAACTTCTAGAAAAATCTGATTTGGCAGGTTTTTGATTGAAAAAAAATTCAGCTTGATTACCATCTCAGACAAGGGAGTTATTCCCGTATTGTCGTCACATATCCTTTGAATTGTCAGTCTCTCAAAATCAAGATCAGGTAGCGGTCAAAACTAACGATAAATTGAGAGTGGAACAACACTCACCAGATCGAAACGTTCCACATCCGTAGCCAGTAGATTGTGGATAAAACCTGAGGATGTTTTATTGAAGCTCTTACTGTTAATGGCGAGAAGCTGAAATGGATAATTTGTGCATGGCATTACTGTGGTCCGCGAGGTTTCTAAAGCTCTAATTCATTCAGACCACAGAATTGAAACATTTCCTAAGAATAGTCTGCAAATGTTCACCTCTTATCTTGTTCATACGGAAATGTTCATAATCACTGATTGCTCTTCTAAATATCATCTGCGCTCACCCTGCAAATCAAATCTCGACAGAGATTTACCTGAGCCTGTTTGCCTCACTATGACTGCAGTGGACGGTAAGCTCCTTTTCCCGGAGTCACTTGCCTCTAGATGTGTCAATGCCTTGTTATGCCCAGCGACGCCAATGTTCATTACTTGAACACTGATTTAAATTACCAATTTCGTGGAGATGTTACTATGAGCTTCCGCTTGTCAGGATCGAGAGGTATACAGCTGACAGGAGTTTCTGGTTGGCCGGAGCATACTGGTAAACGGCACTAAAAAGCTCCGAGTACATATTTGTCGACATGTAATCAAATATGTGCGAGTGTGAAATATTGGTGTGGGGGGTCAGTCTGGGTAACTTTGAAATGTTAGCTACGCCACGAGTGATTCGTTACCATGGTTACAGTTTTACAGTTATTTGCTGGAGTATCATTTCATCCTGGATATCTGTAATATGTAAATATTGTTTGGATCACAAAAATACCTGATCTGTGGACTTCTACAGAAAATATGTGATGGATGAATAATCTACCAATTCCACGCAAAGTCAATAAAATATCATTTATATCCAATTATTTTTAGGATGACACTTTCTCATTAAAGCACAAATACTAGTGCTGGATGGGTCAGTCCCGTGCGAGACTCGAACCCGCCTCCTCAGAGTTTGGCACCAAATCGCCAGCAGTAAATGCAAGCGGCTGGACCACTCGGCCACCTCAGCTTCCACAAAAGAGGAAGTTCGGAGATCGGAGTCTAGATTACGTACATTTACTACCTCTCTGATAAACATATAATGGCACAGCTCCTAAAGCCGATATTAAATATATATACTAATGCCATTTAGAAAGTAGATAACATTTATATCCAATTATTTTTAGGGTGACACTTTCTCAGTAAAAAGTACAAGTACTGGTGCTGGATGGGTCAGTCTCGTGCGAGACTCGAACCCGTGTCCTCAGAGTTTGGCATCAAATCGCCAGCAGTAAATGTAAATGCAAGCGACCTCAGCTTCCACAAAAGAGGAAGTTCGGAGTCTAGATTACGTACATTTACTACCCCTCTGATAAGACATATAATGGCACAGCTCCTAAAGCCGATATTATATATATATAATGGAGGAACTTCCTCTTTTGTGAAAGCCGAGTGGCCGAGTGGTCTAGGCCGCTTGCATTTACTACTGGCGATTTGGTGCCAAACTCTGAGGACGCGGGTTCGAGTCTCGCACGGGACTGGCCCATCCAGCACTAGTATTTGTGCTTTACTGAGAAAGTGTCATCCTAAAAATAATTGGATATAAATGTTATCTACTTTCTAAATGGCATTAGTATATATAAATAAAATATCAGATTTGTTTTCTAATATTTGAATAAATTAGGCAGATCTTTCCAATCTGGTGGGCGGGAATTTTCGGAATTATTCAGTCTTCCGGAGTTACCTAGCAATAAATGTGGTGTAGCTGATGGATTCTGAAACTGCAACTAAGTACAAATCATATGGACTAATGCTAGATCATTACTCGCACCGGTATTAGTGACTGGACCTCTCTTACCAAACAAAACCTAGTGTATTAATTTCCATTTTGTATCTGTTTGGAATCGGTACTGAATGGTCTTATATTATTGACTCGATAATTCATTTGTAGACGATGTCGGATCTGATGTCTACACTTACCTTTCTGTATATAAGACAACTGACGGCCGCTCTTAATTTCATAGCCAACACCTGTGCCATTTGGTAGGCATGCAAGTTCACGAAGATGAACACAACCCCAGAGATGGCAAGGCCCGATGCGTAGTACATGGCCACGTTAAAACTCATGGTGGTCTCGGGAAGAAAGTAGTTTAAGAGTTGACCAATCAGAATTGGTTGTACGATTTTAATTCCATCCTGTAACGACAAATTAATCCCGTATATGTAGGTGTATTGTTTTGGTGGGAAATTTAAGCCGTACGATGCTGGGAATTACAGGTTGTTTTTCTGTGTATTCTTGCATTTACCAGTTCTACCCCATGTTGTGGCGTTTATTCCATCCATAGACGTTCTCGATGCTCATCCATTAACACCATATGAGTTATTTGTTTGAGCTGATCTGTTATTACAGCTCCCGAGCTACCGTTTCGAAATTCCGTTTAAACCGGTGCTAGGAAGCTGTGTGCATACTTCATAGTCTCTACATGAACAGTAGCAATAAAAGCGCGGCTGAGATACTAAGGCTACGTCCGATAATCCATCGTATTCTCGGGTCTGATTGAGAGATGCCGAGGGAAGTTTTCTAGTTGAGTCTTATGGTGATTTTTATTCGCCAGACGTCAACTTATCCCACCTCTTGCATATCGCTCCTAACTAATTGTTTCTTCAAATACAATGAATCAAAGTAAATCCATTCAAGAATGATGGGTACAAATGAACTACGCTAATTTTTCTCTAACCACAGACAGGCTAATAGAAATACGAAGCTGCGCATCTGAAAACCCCTCGGCTCTGGGCGCCAGCCATTCATAATGTATTCAATTTGAAGCAAGACTTCAGGAACACCAAGCAGTCAAGTGACAAATATACAGATTATGAAAAAAATTTGCCATTAGAAATGGCCTCTAAGGTTTATGTCCAATCAGAGAAGTCGGTATTCATTACATAAGTCTGTTGATGCATCGATGATGTATACCAAATTTTGTCATAGAGCATTTGAAAATTATCAGAGATAGAGATCATTAATAATTTCGCATAAATTAAAGATGGCCGCCCATCCTTCCCACCACTCAGAGAAACTGATGTGGTTATTCATTGCAAGTGTCTTGATACATGGATGCTGTATACCAAGTTTCATATAGAACACTGAAATGGTATCAAAGATATACATCATCAAATATTTTGCATAAATTAAAGATGGCCACCAAGGTTTCCGCCCAATCAGAAACACCAGAACTGCCATTTATCGTAAGTCTATTGATGCATCGATGACATATGCCAAATTTTACATCGAGCACTCGAACGGTATCAGAGATAGAGATCATTAATGATTTCGCATAAATTAAAGATGGCCGCCCATCCTTCCTGCCACTCAGAGGAACTGATGTGGTTATACATTGCAGGTCTCTTGATACATCGATGCTGTATACCAAGTTTCGTATAGAACACTTGAATGGTATCAAAGATATATATCATTAAAGATTTTGCATAAATTAAAGATGGCCGCCAAGGTTTCCACCGAATCAGGGAAACTGGTTTGGTCATTCCTTTGAAGTTTCTTGATGCATCGATGATCTATACCAAGTTCACACACGGAACAGTGAGATGGTACCTACGATACACAAGATTAATGATTTCGCATAAATTAAATATGGCCGCCAAAGTTTTCAACCAATCAGGTCCAGATTCAATAGGGTTCTGCGTCACGCGCATACGGATGTGCACTGCAAGTTTGGTGTGCCTAGGGTAAGTCGTTCCGAAGATATCTTGGTAACGAGAAAGGTGTGATGGACAGACGGACAGACGGACAGACGTACATGACGACAATACCCTTCAGCCAAATTTTGGCCGAGGGGTAAAAAGTGAAATGCTACTGATGTCATCAGCAGGGAACTCGCGGATCGATACTGTTTCAGAGATGAGCTAGTGGGCTTGCCAGCCAACAGATAGTCTATCAATGAAATGTTCGTAACTAGGGCTTCGTGTTTAGAGTGAGTGATAGCTCACCTGCACGCAAACACTCGCGAGAGTGATTTTTGGCTCACGTAAACTGTCATATTTTATATTGTATTATATTGCAACCACTCGCTCGACTTTCAAATACCCTCTCCTAACTATTTTGACGTGGGCTATTTTTAGCTCGCGTACTTAATTCTAAACACGAAGCCGTGCGTAACCCTATCGAATCACTCGTCATAGTAAGCTATCGCGATGAAAATAACATCGAGACATTTTCTCATCACTGGAAAATGTATTTTGTGATCTGTTCGATGTATGACCTGCATTGTGTCTACAGTGTGTTTTTGTCTGAAAAAGAAAAACCGAAATGCGAAATCTTTGACATAAATCAGATTGTCAATTCTTGGCACACCTCCTCCCCCCCCCCCGCCCACCCCGCAGTGGGGAAAAATGAGATATTACTGCCACTCACTCTTTCCCGTTCACGCCACCAGACAGGGTTTCTTTAGTATTAATAGCATTCACTTAAATAAAATGAAATTACGAAACCTAAAATAAAATATAACACTTAGTTTTCGAAATAATGGCATAAGGTGACTTGAAGCAAGACTGTATAACGTAAATATACCTGGATAGCAAACAGTATAACGGGAAACACCATCTCATGGCCAAAGGTAGAAATTAATGAGCGAACAAGACTCGGGTTCTTGGTCGGGGACGAACTCAGTTGCTTCTCCCAGCATCTGAATAAGAAACAGATCGTCAATAACAGTGTTGACGAATGTTTTTACGTTCATTTGGGTATGAACATAAATATCGCTGTGCAAACTGTATGATTCCACGTAGCAAATCATACAAACTCTGCACAGCGGTTATTATGCTCTACCTCATTCAACGCAAAAAGATCACAGTCAAACCTGATTTAATAGGAGAAAAAATTGAAAGTTTGACGAACGAATATCTTTGGTTCAATTCGTGCAATGTTCAGTGGAAAATCACTCAGCGTATGCATACATTCAATGAAGTTCGAACCTCCTAGCAACTTCATGGAGCACGCCCACTGCACTCTCTAGGCCTATCGCGGTTAAAACAGTTTTCAGTTCGACAGTTTTGTTGGACATGGAAAGAAACGTCTCAGCCAGAGCCATCTATTTGCGGACTGAAAGACACAATGTCGAAAGAACGAATTGTGTTTCGGTACGGATACCAGACTGCGCGATGCGGATGAATTATCTTGCTTGGGTACGGATACAGAGGACGGTTTCACTGATGTGTTGATTTTGAGCCGAGTAACATTCCCTGTTGTAGATGCTAACGGGAATTGGTTTCCGTGTCCGCTCGTATAAATGATGTGACGAAGCTCAAACCCTGCACCATTCATCGCATGTACATGTGGCCAATGGAGGGAGTGTACTGTGAACGAGCGAAAACACCGGTTTCAGAGAGAGAACGCGAAAATTGATATTCTTTGACAGATTTTTAGCTATTTTTAGATTCATTGAAGTATGAACTGGAACATTCAGAACTAATCAGCCAATCAAATTGTCTGATTTACGAACAATAGAAGGGAAACTTAATTATATAATGTTAATACGGTCGCTAGCTTGGGACTGACAACCCCAGAAAGACGTCCTGAACTGGCAAAATCAACACTACACAAGACCAGACGCGCCACTCCAGAGATGCCACTGAACTGATCCTTTGACTTTCAAGCAATATAGGACGCAGCCTGCCATCCTATACACCGATACACACTCCAAGCACTGTTACAGGCACAGATTTCGTGAAAACCCCGCCTAGGTTCTCCCAGCTTTTTTTCTGGACGGCTTTGTGTGTATGAAGGGATACAAAGACAAAGGAATCACCCATGCGACTACAATGTATAATGGACACACATTTACCAGTATAACCTAATCAAAAACTGACCGACGAACTTGTATATAGTCAATTCTTCTCTTCTATTTATATCTCCCTCCGCTCTCTCCTTGCTGTTTATTTGTTTAGTTTTTTTTGTTTTGTTTTTTTATTTTTTTGTTTTTTTTTTAAATACAGTGCTTGTAAACATCCTAAATGAACTGAGAAATGTAACGTGAAATTAAAGTAAAACATTGAGGTGATGGGCCGCGAAATCCGTATGGGGAGTGGCCCTAACTACACTTTCAATCAGTAGCCCGGGACTAAAAGTTCTTGAACACGAGCTACGAAACGCAGCACCACAGATCATGCATGATACGATTGTGTTATTCGATTGCTATGATCAGGGTATCGATCTAGGTATAGAGACATACTGCAAGCGAAGTTTATCGTATACATATCTCGCCTAGTAGCATTTGTTAGATGCTTTTTTTGAACATTTTAATCAACGTCACAAATCATTATGCAGAAACTTGTCAAACAGGGCAATATCATCAAGCGCCTCCACTCGAAGTTTCCCAAATTTGGCCATACATATCGCATGCTGATAACACGAGCGTAGCATGCAAGATCTATGGCGGTACATTTCATAACTTGTGTCTAATTCCGCTTAACTCTTTCCCCCTTAGACTTGTGGGGAATTTTCTCTCTCTGACCCATAATAGATTTGTAATGGCGTAGGTGTTTAACCCATGGAGACATTTCAATTTTCATACTTCTCCCGCGATGTAAAATATCCCGTTTTATGTCCCATGTCATGTGGAGAAATATTTACCAATGGTCTTCCACAGACCCATTCTACGTAATTTGTTCACGTTTTATACCAATATCAGCAACATTTATTTCAAAAATTAGTAATCTTGCGAGAAAATGTGTTGTGTCTGCTTTCCGTCTGTTGGAAATCACGAAAAAGGCGAAGAAATTGTCGCATTTCAGTCACGTTTTGCAGCGTTCTGTTGTTGTTGTTTCGCTGCAATTCCTAGGTTATTCTATACCATCGCAAAGCTAATTCTCCCTAGATTCGGGATTTGACAGAGATATAACGATATGGCAGGGTTTGAACGACATAAAACTGAAAAAGTTCCATATACTTCCCGGATGCAGAGTGACGACGATAATAAATATTCATAAGGTGAAAAAAGACAGCTCACTGATTGGCCAAGGTTGATTGAGGCCCGGCGTAATTGGAGGAAGAGGTCACGTGGTGACGCAGTCGCTATGGTCACTGTCGGACAAAAGACCGGCTGGGAAAGAATGGCGGATAAGACATTTACCGCGAGGAAAATCGTTGTGGGAAAATATGTAAAATAAACTCAGATGAGCAGATTTGACGAGCTAGTCATCAAGGTTAGATACTTTGGTAGTTTATGCTCGCGTCACATGAAATATTCAGGAATTAGGAAGCAGATTTTACTATTTTTCGAACGTTTATCTTAGAGCATGCCAAACTCATTTGGTGTTGAATCGCGCATTTTACGTCAATTATTTTTCTTCCTCTCCTGATTTCATTTTACCCGTATTACAAAACAAACCAACCGTATACAAGTCAGATTTATTTAAATTTTGGCTTTCTGAAAATGTATAGTTTTAATTATGTTTTACTCAAAGTAAACGCGAAAAAATTGCAAAGTAATCCATCACATGGGAACTCAGTGACACGTCAAAATCCGTCTTCATGGGTTAGGCGAACATCCGTCAAAACACGCTTATATGGGGATCGACACAATCCGTCAAAACCCGCTTATATGGGGGAAAGAGTTAACCCGGGGTGGGGACCGCATGAACCTATGTATTTCACGATACTTGTTCATAAGAACAGTCACAACCAAAGCGTGACTGAGATACATCATACTCTGGATAACGAATTTACAACGAATATCATATGGATTAATAATAGTGATCAGCGATACGGATTTGACATTTTTGGAACATAATGATGTCTTGTTGGCATCACTGGAAACTGTTAACCGTTTCTGCCTTGCAGGAAATCAGCCTAGTTGTATGTATACTAAGATTTATCCTTTTAATTTGGTGCTAATTTTATTAAAATGAATTAGGTCTTTGAATTATGGACGCGGAAATTCTTTAATGGACGACGGATGAATATTGAATGGCGGACTAGACGCTTGTATTTCTCGGATTAAAGCAACAAAAATACACATATCTTACCAGTTTCGGCCTGGTCCATGGCTGAAATCTCCGAAAAATTTTGTCTCCCAGTTCTCCTTTGGCATATTTAATACGGGAGACTATCTCTAGTTGAAAATAGAGGGCCTATTTCCATTTAGTAGTTATCACTATTATTATCCATACATAAACATTGGGTAAATGGGGCTAGAGCGGCTCACGAACCAGCTCATAACTGGACTGCTGCTCAGTGAGTCATGTCCAATGTTACTGCGGTAATACGAGAAGGGCTTATTGGTTTTACCTCTCCAGCTTATCAGCGAGCATCTTACTGTTGTACTCCATTGGAACCTGCGGTATGTCATCCCGGCTTAATTCCTTCCGGTAACCCTTTCGAAAATAGCCATTCAACCACCTGAAGAAAGAATGGAGTTATTGCTCTCAAAACTGAGCCAGAAGAAGTTTGCCAAATATGCAGCCAAACAGTCGTCAAACAACAGCAAAACACTAGCTCGTTTCACCGAAGATTTTTATACAATTAAACAACCACAAAATGAAAACAGTTACAAAATGTGGTACAATATGTCACAAACGTAAAGCTTACTACAATACTGTACAAGAGTGTGGCAGGCAGCTTAACGATCCTAAATGTTCGTACAGTCCGTTAACTGTCCAATTCAATTCACTTTCTAGCGTTGTTGCATAACTACTCCCAGTTCTTTCATCAAATTTATTTTATTCTTATTTTTAATTTGATCTTACTATTTATTCCACAGAGCATATTCAGTATAAATATGAATAACTAAGCAAACTGGGCTAAAAAACTAAAACCAAAGGGCTTTATTCCACGCACTTCCCGATCTCTGCTGCCACCTTCACACACAGCTCATTTTCTCGACAGTGCATCCTATCGAAATACAGAACTCCGACTAATTACCAAAACGTACCACAAACGACCTCAAACAGCATTTGGCAACGATTTTGTGTAAGATTATATGAAAAGGAATGAAACTGATCAAGGATATGCTGCAAGTTGTATTGTCAGTCTTTTGTCCGGGATTTTACCTTTTCAATAGAAGGTCTTACACCAAATCCTTGCCCAATTTTCGGGGTAGAGACGGCCAAAACTTCATGGCCACTTTGTGTTTGTTTGTGATACTTTAGGGTAATTAATCAGATGGCTCGGGTGTAACTTGACCTGTATATAAACATGGTAGCAGAGATCGGAAAATGTGTGAAATAAAGCTGTTTGGTTTTGGTACTCGAGTTCAGTTTATTTGGTGACTTGGACTTGTACTGGTTATGATCTGTGGAATAAATATTGTGCCAAAGAGGCTTCCTCGGAAAAGTATGGTTGTAGCATTTTCGATGTAGAATGATGAATTTCAAAGACCTTTCATTGTGCAGACGAATGCCAACTTTTTCGACTAAAAAGCACCAAACATTGAAGTTGTCAATTTCAGCGAGGAGTCGAGAGAGAGCGTAAATGAATTATAGGCTGGACTAGATGTAAATGGATCGGCTAGAGTGTATACCTTTAATTGAAGGTAGCCGAGACAATCTTGTCATTTTTTTTTCGAGATGGTTACTCCCAGAGTAACTTTCACTATTTAATATACAAAAAAAAAATTTAAAAACACATTTTCGTACATTTTTGACGACAATTTCTGACATCAGATTTGGACAAATCCTGCACCTAATCCAGGAGTGAGTAGTACGGTTTAACGTCGTTTTCAGCCTTGTTTCCGACATATCACTACGGTGCCTACATGTGCCAGAACACAAGAGTGCTCACAGTTCCTATTACCCTGGACACTGATCAGCCCAGCCAGTACAGCACCCGGTCACCCATCCAAGTATTGACCGAGCTTAACCATGTGCTGGTGATGAACACATTCCGTCGCAAGAGTTTTTGGTGGACCGCTTTGTATCTTCTTACGAAATTAATCCGCCAAACATTATTTTTTGAATAAGCTGTGAGTATTATGAGAGAGGTCCTTTATTCGACGTCGTTAAATATGTGGAATAGGACAAACCGACTGGCATGGTGTATGCATCCTGACTTGAGATTTTGAAAGGGGAGATTTTTAACGTTCAGAATTTCAAGATGTTTGGTGATAGCATGCAATACATCAAAAGTTATCAAAATAGCATTCGATTCTTACAGCTTGTATTGCCAGTCTCTCACTTGAAAATGATTATTCTCATACACGCTTTCCAGAGATTCACAAACTTGTGAATGTACATACCAGAAGGTGAGCTTGGACAGCCAACTGGTGGTCACACGACGATGTGAATTAGTCTTCATCCCGTCCCCTGGAAGAAGAACCCTTAATTCTCTTTCCCTATCTCTGAAAGAAAAATTAAGACGAACAAAGTAGGTAACGAAACTAATGTAGCAAATATGATTCTAAAGCAGCTACGGATATCACATAAGGTTCAAGCAAACCAATTTACCTCGACCAACGTAGGTGACCATTTGTCCATCACTTGGCATCTTGAACGACATCAACTGCGACAGAACTTACAATTATACTGTCAGTCTTAAGAAGGTTTTGGGTCTATCTTGGGGCAGAATATTCATTATTTTGTACTTTGATACGAAAATGGAATCTAAGTAGCTAATTAACCCTTCCTGGCCTGCGCCATCTCTGGAACGACAAACAATGGAGAGCTGAAACTCCGTCACTTTATAGTTTATCATATTGGAGTCATTTTGAGCGTAGTTGCATCACCCCCCCCCTCCAAACAGAGGATAATGGAACAATTCAAGATGGTGGCCACGTGGGGTACCAGAAAAGTGATGTTTTCGTCATATTTCTTCAAAATTTCTGCTTTTTCGCGATGAAAAGTGGGGGAAACAATTTTACTTCACATCACATTAATATTTACTAATTTATCATGCAGTTTTTGCGGAGAAATTGCACAAATAAACAATTCGGAAAATCTGACTGAAAAATCGACTAAAAAATGCCGTCTTTGAAAATGACGTCACCGTGACGTCATTAAAGCGGCCGTCTTGGATTAATTGGTAGAGCTTGACCCAAGGCTATAGTGTGGCAAGTTTCAGCCACCTAGCTTAAGGGGTAAGAAAAGTAATTATATATTTCGGCTACAACAGGTCCCAAAACGCCCAGGCCAGATAGGGTTAACAGCAAACGTGATCATTTTGACCGGATTAAGGTAGGATCGTGCCATGTATAAACATGAATAAATTACCAGTTGCTAACATTTCATCAAATATAACATGACATATAACACATTTATTTTACAGGTAAACATATCCTTAAAGATCAACATTTCCTTGAGAATTATACAAGAGAATCCTGCAAATTTCAGGCACATATGCCCCTGATCGGGATTTCATATGCCAACGTTTTTTATGCATGCAGCTTCTCCAGAGAGGGCATAAACAAATAATTCAATAAATATGCGACATTGGATAAGCTAAGGTCATCCATCAAGAAAACCTGCGACAGAATTGAGAAGCATTAATGTGATAGATCAAGTATTGGTTGACCCGGTTTCAGAACAATTTGACTGGGTGAAGTATCGAGACTGTCCATGAATGATGCTCCGGTAAGCCGTCATTGGGATAGCCCTGCCAGGTGTAGGCACACCGTCGCGTTTTAACTGGAAAATTGTTGAAAACGACGTTAAATCCTATTCAATCAATCGTCATGTAGTACTCGTCATAGCTGTCCTATACCCAACATACTAAGGAGCACAGGATTCAGTATCCCCTTTAAATATACCCACCCACTGCACGACATAATTTGTATAAATGTAAAGGTCGTCCGTCCGGATGTCTATGGAGGCCTATGATTGGGACGGAGAGGGGTCGGTCTTCATGGGAAAGAGCAGCCGCTGTGGGCCTCACTGAGTCATTCTGACGCATTAGGAGCAAATTGTTTTTAACACAGTAATTGTCCTATTGTCTTTTGTTTTAATTTATGTCTTTTTTAAATTTCTGTATGATTCATATATGGAAATAAAGTATTATGAAAATATTGCCTTGTTTTGAGGGAAATATGCAGTTTTGTTGCCCCGAGGATGTGCATATTGCCCGAGCCGCAATATTATGCACAGCCGAGGGGCAACGAAACTGCATATTCCCCTCACAACAAGGCAATAATTTCATTATTATATTTATCAACTTAACTCTGTGTTAATCTATTATCTCTCGAGCAAAATAATGTTTTATGTTTATTTTGGAAGAGCGCAATCCTTCTGAGTTGATTGCTTTCAGTGGGCAATCGCCAGCAACATTATTTTTCATGATTCGGAGCTGATTCACTACTATCGTGTAAATCTCGCAACGCTTGTTAGTTACTCCAATAATGTGCTTGGGTACGATTCTACTTACAGTTAGATGGGGGAGATAATATATTTCTGCTGTGTTCTCCAGCTAAAATCAACTCGACGAACTGCTCCGTGATCGGCTGTTTGCAGCGCGACAAAGAGAACGGGGCGATCTCTGTTGTAATTATCTCCCTTCAGTGCAATAAAACTGCATATACCCCCCGCCTCTGCTGGAATATGCAGTTTTATTGACCGGGGAATATGCAGTTTTATCTCATTACAATTTATATAGGGAGACACTCTAATAAATATAATAATGTATTGTATTATACCTTATTTAGGAGATAATGACCGCCTTAGTGAATATTATCGTGTGATATTTTTTTTCTATATTTAGTTTTCGAACGTGAATCAAAAAACCGAGCGGCGTAGCCGCGATGATCTTTGATGAAGTCTAAAACTGAACATCGAAAAACGACTACACGACAATATTCACTAAGAAGGTTATTAACTCCATTCTAGCATGCACAGCGATTAATATTTCCTCATTCCATAAGCGGAATGGCAAATTTTCTCCAAACTTATCTCGTGTTGATGGGAGAATTTCGTGACTGGCGTGTAGCCCATGCTAGCGCGTGCTTTCCGTTCACGACATGCGGCTGTGTGAACTCCGCCCACTGCGCAGTGAATGAACCAAGCGTCGTTCAACTTTGTAGCACTGCGTCACAAGAATGAGACGTCATCAGTTCGGCATATGAATGAAAGAGAGTGAGTGGGTGAATATGATTTAACGTCGCTTTCAACTATATTTCAGTCATATCACGACGTTGGTTCCTATTCCTTTTCACAACCGCGAACCACACGGGTGGGGTTCTATTCCTTTTCACACCCGGGAACCCCACGCAGTTAGTCGCCTTACCATGACCTGCGGTGTGCACAACGACATCCCAGGTCAATCCCCGGAAGCCATACGGGGCTGAATGAAAGAGATCACAACAAACAAATGAAGATTATCGTGCGATAATCTCTGTCTGTTTTGACGTCTGGACCACTCAGCGCACGGCTATAATGTTGAGCATGTTAAAATTACAAATTCGAATGACATTACGTACAGAATGAACTTAACAATCTTCACTGATACTAAAGAGGCATAGTGTTCCTGCTGTCATCGTATCGCTGGGGTAATGTACCTACAGTATCTATATTGTACATCCACCATCCTTCTCATGCAGATCTCCGTGACCTCCACAAAGCCTTGAGCCGTCTGCTAAAAATACCAGCCAAAGAACGAACGACGTGCGAGACAGGTTCGCCAGTTTCGTGGGATCTCATTATATTCAGGGGAAAGCCGAGTTTATGTAGAGAAAGCTGTGGTGGACAAACCCTTAAGATCCGGGTGGGAACATGAGGGTGAAACAAACACGGATAAGAACATCTGAATTCAATTCAGAGGGGACGAAATATAGGACACGTTACATTTACCGCGCTTAGCTGTGAATTCAAGCATCATCCTTGAACGAAGGCGTGGTTAGCGAGGAATCGACCTCAGTGACGTGCGTTTTTTGCCAGAAATTAAATATAGCAAATACATAAAGAAGGCCTGTTTCGATTGACATACATTACACCATTTTGTTCTATACTCAGAACAACTGCCATTGAGTTTCAAGATTACAATCTCGAACAATAGGCTCGTGATCTAGAGTGTTCGTGTCGTGAGTAGTGTATTGGTGTGGTGAACTAATGTATTCGTGTCGTGAATTAGTATATTAATGTCGTGAAGTAGTGTATTCGTGTGAAGCAGTAGCGTGTTCGTGTCGTCGTTTATTCGTATCGCGAAGAAATGTATTCATGTCATGCATTAATGTATCTGTGTCGAAAAGTACTGTATTCGTGTCGCGAAGAAGTGTATTCGTGTCATGCAGTAGTGTATTTGTGCCGAAAAGTGCTGTACTCGTGTCGCGACGAAGTGTATTCGTGTCATGCAGTAATGTATTTGTGCCGAAAAGTACTGTACTCGTGTCGCGAAGAAGTGTATTCGTGTCATGCAGTAGTGTATTTGTGTCGAAAAGTACTGTATTCGTGTCCTGAAGAGGTGTATTCGTGTCATGCAGTAGTGTATTTGTGTCGAAAGGTACTGTATTCGTGTCGCGAAGATGTGTATTCGTGCAAGCTTGCTGATTTTGAGATGAACAATCCTTGTATTCATCTCTGTAAACACGTGATAAACATTGACCTTAACCAGAATGCCATGGTTGTTCCTATTGAGATCAGTATAAAAGCTAAACTCTGATATCAGCTCAGTGCCACTCCGTCTATTCAATTGAAGCGATATGCAAGAGGTGGGAAAAATTGACGACGTCTGGCGACTAAAAAGCAACCATATGACTCAACAGGAAAGTTTCTCTCGGCACTTCACATTCAGAACAGTGAATAGGGTGGCTTCTCATCTAATGTTAACGGATGAGCATCGAGGAGGTCTGATGAAATAAACGCTCCAACATGGGGTAAATGCAAGAATACCGGTGGATTGGAGACGGTGATTTTCAAAGTATAATTTTCGTCATCGGTAGATTGGAGATGGAGGTTCGAATGCCATCATTTGACGGTGGTTTGAAGAGATTACTTTTCCTCAGTGGTGGATTGGAGACAGTGGTTTGAAGACCATCATTCCTTTAACCCTATCTGGCCTAGGCTTTTCTGACCTGTGCAGGCCTGGGGAGAGGGAAGCGAAATGGCCTCCCCTAATTATTTTTTTAACGCCTTTAGCTAGGGGGCTGAAACTTACAACACTATACCCTTGGGTTAAGCTCTACCAGAAAATGTAAACAAAAAATCCAAGATGATCGCTTTGATGAGGTCACAGTGATGACCTTTCAAAAACGGCATTTTTTGTCGATTTCTCGAATTTTGTATTCATGCAATTTCCAGCAGAAACTGCATGATGAATTAGTCAATATTAATGAGATGTGAAATAAAATAGCTTTTGCCCACTTTTCATCACGGAAAAGCAGAAATTTTGAAGAAAAATAACGAAAACATGACTTTTCTGGTACCCAACGTAACCGCCATCTTGAATTTACTCATGATCCTCTGCTCGGACGGTTATGCAAATAGGCAAGTGTGACATCATGTATGACGGCACTTCCGGTCTGCGTGAATCGGGCGTGCGTATTCCTCCGCGGTGATGCGGTCTGGTGGTGGTGCGGTCTGCCTCACCGGACAGAAAGTAGTTCCAAATTCTCCTGCATTCTCCGGCAATCTTCAGGGGCGAGAGGGGTCCCTAGTGTACTGATTGGGTGGTGTGAGGTATCAATGTGAAGCATTCGTGAAGGGACACCTGACGGGGTGGGTGTGGGGTTGAAATATCGTCATTCTGCGCATGCGCGGTAGACCAAGGGTATGGAAATAGACGTTTTGGGGTCTAGGTGGGTCACTAGTGGTGCGATGGAGTCGAGTGAGGTAACAATGTGAAGCATATGTTAGGGGGCATCCGATGGGCTGGGTGTGGGTTTGGAATATGGTCATTCTGCGCATGCGCGGTAGACCAAGGCTATGGAATAGACGTTTTGGGATCTAGGGAAGCCCCTAATGGTCCGATGGAGTCGTATGAGGTATTGATGTGAAGCATTCGTGAAGGAGCACCCAATGGGGTGCGTGTGGGGTTGGAATATCGTCATTCTGAGCATGCGCAGACAGGGAATTGTGGGAAAAGGGTGTGGAAATAGACGTTTTGGGATCGACCTCGTCGGTCCCTAATGGGCCGATGGAGTTGTATGAGGTATCAATGTGAAACCTATGTGAGGGGGCATCCGGCTGGGCTAGTGAGATCTCACAAAATGAGATCTCACCAAAAAAACCCTGTCTTGTGTGTTTTCTATATGAGCATAATGCATGAAGGCTATAACAGACATGTGGGGATTCGGTGAAACTGGCTTTGAACACCGTGGAGAAAGAAGCCAATCAGTGGCCTAGGATAATCCGAAATTCACCCGCACACTTCCGGTGATGCCGCGCCCGCGTTTGGCCGGATAACATAGTGACCCTTGTCGGCGCCAAAATGTCTATTTCCATATACTTGGCATGCGCAGAATGACGTCAGTTTTACGTCTCATCCACACAGTCGGATGCTCCTTCACGAATGCTTCACATTGATACCTCACTCGACCCCATCAGACCATCAGGGGCCTACCTAGACCCCAAAACGTCTATTTCCATACCCTTTTCCCACAATTCCCTGTCTGCGCATGCGCCGAATGTTGACCAAGAACGACACACTACTCCAGGTGGGTACTCCCTCACAAGAGCTTCAAAATAAGACCTCATACGACACCATAGGATCATTAGGGGCTCACCTAGACCCCAAAATGTCTATTTCCATACCCTTTTCCCACAATTCCCTGTCTGCGCAAGCGCAGAATGTTGAACACGAACGACACACTAGTCCAGGTGGATGCTCCCTCACGAATGTTTCACATTGATACCTCAGGGAGTAGTCCATAGTTTTGGATTATGGTCCCCCTCAAAAATTTTAACACAGCAGACCGTCCGGGATACGGCACTTGTGATATTATACATTTCCGCAGCGGTGGATTGGAGATGGTACTTTGGGAAGCATACTTTCATACAACGGTGGATATTTTATCTTTCCCCTGCCGTGGATTGGAGACAGTACTTGGAAACCATATTTTTCTACAGCGATGGATTGAAGACGGCATTATGCATATTATACATTTCCCAAGCGGTTGGTTGGAGATGGCACTTTGGGAACCATTATACTTTTCTACAGTGGTGGATTGAAGGCGGTTTTTCCACAGTCCCCCGCCCATTACCCTTTTCCACTTCCGCTGTTAGACACAAGAATCGTTCCAGGGCTTCAAATTCTGCGGGTGTGTTGTGGACAAAGGTACACTTAGCCAAATATCTTCTGTGAATACACTTCCGTTATAGGGTGTATTCATTGTTCAGTGGATCCACAACCTCCATTACTCCCCGAGGCGAGTGGAAGGCGAGGCGAGCTCCCCGAGGAAGGTTAGAGCTACATGGAGCCAAAAATGAAAACAAATAATTAACAACATCACCAAAGATGCAGATTATTTCTTTGAATTAACTATGATTATTCTCATCAAATATAGTGTTCATGTAACACTCTTGAGCGTTCAAAGAGGAACAATAGGCTGTATAAGTTATACAGGAAAGTCAGACTTTGTCGAACATAATACCACAAGATCACAATATCATGATATAGTATTTCGACTGTACTTTCGACAAACATGCTTGCTTGCAACCTGCTGCTCACTGGGCTGATACGCAAGCGCAAGCTGGCTTATTCTACCCCTCCACACAATCGCTCTCTATTGTGTGGGGGCGAGAAATTCCATCCCCTGCTAGCCCGGGAGAGCCTATTTACTGAGATGAATCTGCAACATCTAGTTCGTTATATTTGTCCTATTTTGGCTTTCGAAATACGATTCTGAGTGTCGTAACTGTGAATTTGATCCACGATACTCTAACAATGAGGGCATGCTCACTGACGGTAGCAGAATATTGGAACAACTGCGCAGCCACGAAAGGCTTATGGGAGTGATCGGGTCATAGATATGTGACCTTAGTTCACTAATCATAGTACATGTTTTTTACCATAGACTTGTATAACAGATAAGGCAGTAAAACCAGTGTTTGTATAAAGAACTTGACGATTTAATGTAGGAACAAGAATAATGACAATAACTAGGTGCAAATGAGTATATGTCTACTGCAGGTTGAGGAGTTATATAAATGATAACTGCAGTGCATTACATTACATATTACGTGTCATTGACTAATAACTACAATGATGTGACAATGGTTATCCTAGTTGAGTGATCAACCATGACTGAGTTAGATGATGGTGATATCGCAACCCTGTAATACAGAAAAGTATATATTAACCCAATGAATACTATCAGTAAGGTAGCACAATTATTAATTAACATTATAGTTAGATTGTTAACTATAACGTGCATCACAATATAAGAAAGTCAATTACTAGTATTTGATATAAGCCGCAGCACATAAGACCCCACATTATAGTTTATTTCAAAACTATAGCTAGCATACATGTATATGATATGGGGACTGCACAGTACCTGGTCTGCAAAGACAATATAACATTATAGAAAATTTTCAAGCTATAACTAACATTATGTAAACAATATGCTGGATGAATATTATACAGCCTAAAAAGAGACAAATTGTTAAAATTGCAATTAGAATACAGTGCCGATAAATAATATACTTGCATCTCTTTGGCAATCCTGCCCATCTACATGTACATGTAAATAGGGACTCCAGTAGAACTGCCCGTAGTCGGGCGAAAATACGTTTTTTGTCCATTATTGACTTGTATAAATCTTGTATTTTCTTCAATAAAACTTGTGGAATCTTACCAAAATATTGATTTTTGTTTTTTACTGAGAATGCTGCTTTATTTTTATTATGAAAATTATTGCAGTGTAGGATACTTCTATAAGAAATCGTTAATTGAACGTATCAACTTTCGTAATATGCGCTACACGCTTCAGCGCATGGACGTCATTTTTTCATACATATCGTCAGCTTCTCGATTTTTCCGAAGGTGAGCCAATGAACATATCTGTCTGTCAATAGTACCATCTTGTAGCCAATGAAATTCTGTGTAAGAATATCTTGGCGTCATTTCCGGTTTAATTTTGTGAGTCCAACATGTGCTGGATAGAAAACTTTGATGTTGGATTTCTACCTACTTGCGTACGTATCTCTGTTCAACTTGCATGTGAATCAGTCGGTAAAAGTATCATCCTGAATTGGTTAAACAATATTTTTCATATTATCGCCCAGCTCTCTCTCGGATTTTGTCATTGTTTACACCATATCCAATCTTTACGAGATCCCGGCAAATCCAAAATGGCGCCTTCCTTCGTGGGCTTTCGCTGAGGCGTCTCAGTGTTCAGCGAGTGAATTTTAGGACATTACGCAGCAAATAAGCCACAGAAATACGAAATCTGCTGCAGCTGTCTTCTTTAGTGAATGAAGTTTATCGGAAAGACAAAATTTCGTGTAGTTTATTCGTAAATTGTTCCCGGAGTCGTTTATATTATTTTCTTGCTATAGCCATTGACCCCCGCCAGATAATGAACTCATCTATTGCTTAGCTGCCTAAGGATTGTTGACCCCACGCTGACCTGAGGCTGGCCTGTTCCAAATGCAGTATAGGGGCTTCAGGGTCCAATTTACTGCAAACCATGTAAATTTTGCGCCCATTGATGTTTGGCTACCTATAACTCCACAGACTCCTTTTAACCTTTTAATATTTTAATTAACAATATAGAACTGGTATGCCTTCACCCACAACGTTTCCTAGAGCCTGTACACCTATCAACAGCCTCATCCTATTTTCATAGGACCTTAAAAACAGTTGAATACCCATGATGGATCAATAGGTCTCGATAGAACTGTATATTCTATATTTTCTTCATCTTCTCACGTTGTACAGGTCATCTAGAGTATATCGTCATGCACATATTTTTTTCTGCATTTCAGAAACCTCCTCACCGGGCTGCTTAGCTGATTCTGGCCTGCAAAACTCCCTCATGGTCGCAAATGCTGGACAGAGCATTTTCCCCATGCAATAATGTTGCAAACTGCAGCAGCTACCCCACATTGTCGTGCCCGAATAAAAGAGAAATATTTGACAGACAGATATTTTCCTTGGCTCATCTTTGGAAAAATCGAGAAGCTGACGATATGTGTGAAAAAATGATGTTCATGCGCTGAAGTGGGTAGCACATATTACGGATTTCTTATAGAAGTATCCTACACTGCAATAATTTTCATAATGAAAATAAAGCAACATTCTCAGTAAAAAACGAAGAAACACTATTTTCGTGATTTTGGTAAGATTTACTAGTTTTATTGAAGAAAATACAAGATTTATACAAGTCAATAATGGACAAAAAAAAGTATTTTCGCCTGACTACTGTCAGTTCTACTGGAGTCTCTACATTAATACAGGACATACAAACGGCACTGCAGTTTTGCGTCTTCAATATGGCTATTGCTGAATATGCAAATTTATGTAAATTTGCTATTAAAGTTGATCAATCATGTACCAGTTATGCATTTTCTGCAGAAGGATCATTTTGGAAGAATGTAGGATTGTTGCTATGATTGCAAATGGGTTAAAATGCAGTCCACATGACAACGTGTAATTCACTTCCGAGATTTTTTATATATTAGGAACCACATCATATGCAAATCTATGCAAATTAGTTGGAGAGATGGGCCAGTCCTGTCACAACTATAGCTTCTCTCCATAGCATAGATTGTTCAAATTTAATTTTGGTCAGATATCTATAATATTAGCCCTAAAAACTGGATATATTGAAAGACACTGTGGTGTAGCGTCTCAATATGGTTATTGCTGAATATGCAAATTTATGTAAATTAGCTACAGTAATAGGCCAATCATGCATCAGTTATGCATATCCTGCATAAGTTTTACTTGTCTTTGGAAGAATGTAGGATTGTTCCTCATGTGAATGCAATGGATTGGAAAGTGGTCGACATGAAAACATGCGTTTTACAATTTCGAGACATTTTTGGTACAATAAACCGCATCATATGCAAATTTATGCAAATAGGTTCAAAATATCCATACATCTGCTGAGAAAACATTTTCCGCATGTATCGGAACCAACAAATAAATGTGGCAAATTTCATCGAAATATGATTAATAGAACTGAATATGAACTTAAATTGGTGTTTGTTTTGTCATTTATTACCATATTTCGGTGCCATTGCTAAACCCTGATATATATGGGCTTGATGGGTACTTCTTTTCCCGCGAAGTGGACCAAACCGGCAACTTCAGGCAGCTCTATATTCGTCAATATTCACCCGATTATGATAATTCAAACTGTATTAGTCTTGTAATGATTCCAGCTTTCAAAAGCCCAGAATTAAACAACTGTGAAAGTTAAATGAAATTTCTACTGGAGTCCCTAATGTAAATACCAACCCGAAACAATGGACCCGGTGGATCATCCATCTGAAATAAATTCACAGGCCAACATGTTACACATAGAATGTACCAAATAAACTATGCAAAACGCATATAAAATATACTGACTAGACTAAACACAAATATTGTACATGTATAACATTCAGATAATAATACTACAATAACATTACATAACTTTGGCACAAAATTGTTACAAATCCTTAACCCTACCATGCCGGGGGGGGGGGGGGCGAGTTCATTGTGACTTTTTCCCTTATCTCCGGAACGGCAAAAAAAAATAAAAGCCGCTCATCAGTGACTTTTTGTTTCCTATACTGGGGTCACTTTAGAGCCTTTTGCGTTATCCTCCGAGTAGAGAATTATGGATAAATTCAACATGGCGGTCATATGGGGTACCAGAAAAGGGATATTTTCATCATTTTTCTTCAAAATTCCTGCTTTTCTTCGCAAAGAATTAGGCAAAATTTTATTTCACATCAGACTATTATTTACTAACTTTTCGTGCAGTTTTTGCAAAGAAAACACAAATAAAATTCACAAAGTAAGAAAAACATTTGGGGGGGGGGGGTCCCCCACAGGTCCCAGAAGCCCAGGCCAGACAGGGATAAGGTAATTTACATACTACATAAGTGCACTGTCAATACTCAAAGAACATTATCTGTCTCAAATACAGGTGTCTCACCTCTTATCCCTGCACAATACCTGGAAACCAGGTGGGCTGGCAATCAACTCATTATATCAAGTATGCTTCTCTACATGTATCTCCACATGGATTGTGTAATCTCAGACTGGCAACTAAGACAAAAATAAACACATACTCTATAAATCCAGTGTCACAAAAACACCTAAGACCAGTACTTGATGCAATTAAATAAACTTTATTCACTGATAACCATTTCTAAATAAATCGGGAATATGTCTCACACAATGTGCTATATTGCATATTCACTTGAATTACATACTCAGTGTGAACACGTGCTACTGCATATAAAGTTGGCATAATTAAAGTTACAAGTAACCATGATTTTGTCAAAAATTAAAAGTGATATATCTTATAATTCTACCATGCACAAGTTAGACATCATACAATTATAATGAAATAAATTCCAGCTTACTTACTGTGGTAATGCTGGTCTTTTGAACCAAAACAGTCTTCGATGGAAAATGCTGCGTTATCCGCGTTGTACAGAAGAAGAAAGACTTTCCCGCACAGCCTCCCGCATTACAGCCTTGCATCCCAGCCGTGTGACCGATAAGGTTAGGTGCGACGTTAAACTCCAAACAATCAACCTACAGTCCTGTATTCCTGAGCTGACCACAGCTGACCCGTTTCATATGCCAAAGCTGATAAAAATTACTATATGGGACACACAGTGACCTACTCTAAAGATAGCATAAACATGACAGTGTATAGTTGTATTAACAAAACAGCAGCACCATTAATACTTGAACCCTGGTTTTGAGTATGGGGAAAGTGACCATCAAATAATAACCGGTCACAGAAAAATAAAAAGCACGTGCCCTATCATGGTACGGCAACGAAAACATGCAGTGGTTCTATACTATAATCACTGCATGAGGGCAGTTTGCCAAATTGTTTGACTTGTTTGCAGGAGTTTATCAGTTTATGTGTGGCTGTGTTCGCCCTAATTGACATATACTTACAACATTTTGGCTGCTACTGATGTCTACTGTTTATCAAATCTTCTTATGTATGAACATTTATAACGTTCAACCTTTAACATTACAAATTCAGACCCAAAGCTGAACAGATTACGTTCTTCTCACAACATCTTCCAAAATGTGCGCGCCACAACAACCCAAGGGTAGTAAAAAAAAAAGACCATCACCGACTAGTCTCACGAAACGCGGACTAACAGACCATCGTCTACAGGCTACAGACTCCTAAATAATTTACACGTTCGGCAGTATTAACACAAATATTGTACCTCGCTGATTCCCTAATTGAATTTAGACTTTCATCTTTCGGCAGGAAATAGTTTATTTCAAGCGCTACATGGTGACAAACTTCTTGTCAAACATTATCCGTCAAAATTTAAAGCTGTGCGCGCCACTACACAAGAGGTCCTCATTCGCTGTTTTCTCTGCCTGCTAAAATCAGTGCTCAGGCCCCGTAAATAGTCCCCCCGGCGAGGCATGTTATCGAGCAGTGAATCGAAATAAAATTTGCAGCTGAACAGAACAAATACCATACTTGCCAGTGGTACCAACGGCTTTCCATTAATCGTTATCGGTACAACGAAGGCGGAAAAAAATCGAGAAAATTCTGATCTTTGGCAGAGATTACGTGTAGGATTACGGATCGAGACGTTTTTTTTTATTTTGGAGCCTGTAGCCTACAGGGTGTATTGACACTTGATGTAATTTCGTGGTTCGTTATCTTGCTCTCCAGTCTTTACTTACAGCATTGTGCAGATTTTTAACTATCGATAGCCGGTGTGCATGGCTATTTTCATATGCTAAGTTGTACAAATAGGTGTAACACAGAAGTTCACATCCCAATTTCAGGCAAGCAGCAATTTCTGGTGCCAGTGGCGTCGGAACCGGGGGGAATTTATGCGAAACAAATGTGAAAAAAGAACCATAAATCTGCATATGTTATGTTCGGATTTATTTCCGGGAAAACGCTTAGAACGCATCTCCGGAGATCTGGGACTTCGGAGCTTCCGGGGCCTAGGTGGCCCCTAGACCCTCGCCTGTTTGGCTGTGAGGA